>ML826006.1:40500-65947 GCA_009831015.1 Picea engelmannii | reverse complement strand
GAAAGGATTTTCATCTACATAGTATGAGTGATTCATGAATTAAAATGGTCCTTCCTAAAAAGAATTGTCATGTGTTTTCAGTCCATGCTCTAGATGCTTATACTTTGAATGTGCATGTGTTGCCCAATGTATGCTAATTTGATATTTCTTAACCAAGTATGCACTTCCACTTTGTTGCAATAGTTATATTGTGGGGTATAATTGTGGCCTTCATTTAATGTTTAGATGCTCCTCTTCCCCCATTGAAAGATTTGGTTGTAAAATGAAGATTCATGGAATATTGTTCATTTTATTTGTATCGAGTACTTCATTTTTTATACAAACTTCATGAAAAACTCCTCCAACTCTTCCTTAGTCGCATAATATTGGGATCTGGTCCTCAACATTTGAAAAAAAAATATCTTGTATATTTTTTAAAAGAACACAACAAGATAAAAAAAATTGGTTGAAGCTCTCATATAAACTTATAGTGTTTGAGAACACAAAATAGAAAAATTATTGCAACTATGGAAATAACTAAAATATAAACAAAGATTAAGAGATAGAGGCAAGGTAAAATGAGGGAATTTGCACACCCAATGGTGTTTTGCACATACATATTAGAGTAATGCAAGAAGATGTCTCCAATAAATACCATAAACTAGTTGGTTGTATTGATAAAATGATAAGAGAGATACATGAGAGTGGAGAAACCTCTATTTATAACAATAATGATGCAAAAACCACAACTTAAGAATTATGTCACTAATTAAGTCATTAGTCCCTTATTATATTAAAGAATTATTTTTACAAGTATAACATATGAAATTATTTAAGCATGTACATAGAGTGTAATATGTACTAAGGATATTGTGGCTAGGTACACAAAACTACTCTTATTTAGGTATTAGATTTTTCTCTAAAATGTGCATATTTATAGTTCTAGTTGGTTACAAGGGTGGCTTCCCTTTTGGCTCACTAGGTTATTATAGTGTCCCATTTGACACTTCCACTACCCCATTTGTTTTTTTGGTAATGCATTCTCATTTCGAGGTGGTTGTTGGAGTTAGCTAAATTTCCAGGGAAATTGGGATGGTTGCGTCGGGTAGGTGGGGTTTCTTTTTCTTGTTGTAAGTTGGTCTCAATCAAATGGTTTCCCTCTCTATCCTGCGATTTGTGTTGTCGTTCATTATATCTCATTGTCTATTAATTTGTTCTTAAGTGGCATTTTCCATGTCAAATGGTACATCTACGAAGAATATTCTTGTAGTTGAATCCAATACATTTCATGGATTGTTTAACTTTTACGATTGTATGATCTATAAAGTTTTTATTCTCTAATTTGTTTTCAACACTAACACTCGCAACACCTATGTTCTTGTTATGCAAACTTAGGGGTTCTAATTTCAAAATTATTCCAAATGTTTAACTTGTATTACTAAAATAAAATCTTGAAACTGGAACGTTGAACCTAGTTTACTCGTGAGTTTGATGGGGTATTAATCCACAAACTAGGATTCTATCGTCATTGTGGTTTGGCCCACCAATTGGTATGCCAAAAAATTATGAGGTTGAGTGCAAGTCTTGGAAAAAACACGGTGACAACAATCTCCAAGTTATTATCATCATTGAAGTGGATATTGAAGATTCAAGAAACCCTTATCATTGAGATCAATTTTTACCTTATGTTGCATTACACTTTGGAGACTATTGTCACCCATTTGACTATGACCAAGTTGATATGATGATTACACTAAATCTCCTATTTGTCCATTAAGAATTCCTTAATGATGCATTTTTTATTGTTAGCCTTTAACCAAAGAATTCCAATAAATCATGATTAAAGATATGAAAAGTTCCTCGGAATATTTTCAAAGATAAAGAATACAAAAGATTTATGCAAAAATATCAAGTCAACTTGTTCTATTTTGAGAATTCTACTGATCTAAAACAGATCCAAACCAACAAATGGGAGTAATCCTCAGTACCTATAAAGAAATTCGACAATTCATGACAGTTAGCATGTTAGAATATTCAAGAATACTGAGAGGGGGTGGTGAATCAATATAGAGTTATTTCAACAAATTTAACCTTCAAGCACTACATACAAATTAACCATTAATCATTTCATTCATCATCACACAAAATCATACACATTGCACATGGATTTTTACATGGAAACACAACTGGGAGAAAACCACAAAAACTTTTATTAAGTAGTTTCAATATTTTACAAGCACCAACTTGAAGGAAGCAACCACTCCTTGAGTTTTCCAACACCTACTGAAAGGAGACACCAATCCTCTTGGAATATTTTAAATGATTATTCAATATCAAATCAACCTTCAAATACAATCCCAAAATCACTTCTTAAATATGCATACAAAACTGTTTAGAACTGTACCTCAAATATGCAAACTTGTAAGATTCGCCACAAGCTCAATTTTTCGTTTTTTTATTCTGAAACTTGGACCTCATATATTTGGATTTGGTTTGCTTATAATGCAAAAAGAAGAATTCAAATTGGAGCTACGAAGCTTCAAATATAACCATTTTATCTCGAACACATGTTTGGGACTAGTTTATGGATTAGTCACAAACCCTAACTTCCGACTAACTATGTACCTGTAATGAATCAAGATCTGAAACTTGTACCCAATCTTCTTCGATATATTCTCTGAAATTCCTCCAAGTTTTTCTCCTCGAATCATCCCCAAAAACGTTTTATAGAGAAAATGGAAACATGACTTGTTTTGAAGAAGAGAACCCTAGTTTTAAAAACCTCAACTTACACTGAGTATAACTCCAAACATGTAATGATTCAAGACCTAAAATTTGTATCCAATATTCTTCGTTATCTCTTCTAAAACACATCCAAGTTTATCTATCTGAATAGTTCTAGAAAAAAATTATAGAGAAAATTCAAAGACGACCTTCAAAGAAAACCCTAGAACAAATCATCACACGACTTCATCTTCCCTTGGAAATTCACTCCTCTAGGAAGAAATTTTCTCCTCTTCCTTGGTTAGGTCGAATTGGTGTTTCTCAAATGCCAAATTAGGCTCTTATTTATATGATTCTTCTCCACGTGAGGGGGTGCGACCAAGGGTCACAACTTTTGGGTCGCACCTCTTCCTTAAGGATAACTGACCTTAGGGGATTCTTTACTTTACTTTAGGGGTTTCTTCTCTTGGATTCATGGGCCTCTTCACTTGGATTTAGGGAATTATTCTCTTGGATTTAGGGTCTTCTTCACTTGGATTTAGGGGCTTATTCTCTTGGTTTTAGGGGCTTCTTCACTTGACTTTAGGGTCTTCTTCAAGGATCCTTCAAGGCTCTATTTGTGTACAACTCAAAGTGGGCATGTGGAAACTACCACATGTTATCTCATCCTATGAGGTCTATGCTTAAAAGCTATTCTATAAGGGGACCACTTTCGAGTTATATACACTTATGCCAAGGCTCCTTCAAGGCTCTTCAAGGCTTCTTCAAGTGGAACAACATCATCACTTTTAGGGCCTTCTAGGATTTGCTTTAGGGATTGTTATAAGGTTGACATCAATGACAACCAATTTTCCAACATAGAAAACTTTGTAAAGTTGCAATGTGAATGTGAAATTCTAATAAAACAAAAATGAGAATGTGCAAGGAAAACAAAGAATAAAATGTAAAAAAGAAATTGAATAAGAGAGAAGGTTGAGGAATGGGAAGTGAAGGGCCATGGTTGTTGGCCTTCCCTTAGCCCGAACTCTCCCTATTTCCTCATGCAATTTCACTCCCAATGGGATTTTTGGCCGAGGGAGGAAGATGATAGAGAGTCAAGAGCTACTTGTACTAGATATTGCCTAAATCAAATACTGAGCCCCCATTCGAAGCTGGTTTTCCCATTTTGGTTTCTAGGGTAAAATATTTGTCTTATGGTGTGTTTAAATTGTTGTATGAGCTCGGATATTTCCCTGTGCTTGTGAAGAGAAATTTGTGTGTGGATTCATTGTGTTGTGCATAAGTTTGGTTCTTGCTTCACTCACTGGTACATTGGGCCCATTTTCCAACAATTTACTAGCGCATGTTCATCGCCACAACGTCACAAGTACGACGAAGGAAACAACTGATTTTTTCTCGCGTCACCTTCGTCGCAATTGTGACATGTTGGAATATTGAGAGGGGGGGTTGAATCAGTATGAACACTTTTTACCACTTTCAATTACAATATATAAAATTCAAATTTATCAACAGTATATCATTTATGATTCCATTCAATATATCATGAGCATATAACCATAAGTAGTACCATTCAACAATATCACATCAGATACATAGTACACGAAAAATTTACGTGGAATCCCAAATGGGAGAAAACCATATAATGCTTTCTTATATATAGAGAGATTACATTCATAGGAAGAACCAACTTCCCAATTCTCCAGCATCAACTGGAAGGAGGCTCCAACCCCCTACTTACAAGCTCCAGCCTGAAGGAATCTACAACTCCCTGAATTCTCCAGCTACAACTGGAAGGAGGCTCCAACTAGAAGGAAGCTCCAACTCCCTATGTTCTCTAGCTCCAACTAGAAGGAGGCTACGACCCCCTGATTTATAGGCTCCAAATACCTATGTTCTCCGGCACCAACCGAAAGGAGGCTACAAACCCCTTTCCTTAACTTTATGTCTTCTTGTACTTTCTCATTACTACCACTTTACCCTTTAATTAATGACTTGTAACTGTTTAGGGGCTTCTTAACCAATCTTCAAGGCTTCCAAATTCAAGAGGTCATAACTCCTCAACCGTGAGGAACCACATGATGTACCACATACCGTTGGAAATGACACGACAAGTAATATCCATATATTAGTGTGTTACCTACATTTACATTGTCCTTCATGTCCTTATTCCTCAAACAACTTTGGGTTTCATGACCACACCTCTAGGGATTCTCAACCACTTATCCATATTTCTAGGGCTTATGCTAGAGTTGACTAGGGTTGAAATCAATGCTTCTACAGTTCATCTAGAGTTGACATCAATGAAAACTAACTTTCCAACAATATCCCCCTTTGGCATTGATGGCAACACCCATACTCCACTCGTGACCAATGCTCCTAATCTTTCTCTCCTTATGTTTCTCTCCCCCTTTGACATCAATGGAAAAGGGTAACTCTCTTTGGGGTTGCTCCCCCTATATTCATGCCTCTAATCTTTCTCTTTACCCACCTTTGACATCATGGGAAAAAGGGTAACTCCCTATGTCGATATGTCTCCCCCTGTCTTCATGCTTCTGATATTTCTTTCCTGATCTCTTTCTCTGATGATTTCTCTCCCCTTGACTTTTTTGCAAGATGTTGTGTAGATCAATGTAGGGCTTCTTGTATATACTTCATTTCCTCTCTTCCAGGGCTACTTGTCCATTGGTGTTTCCTCGTGTAATTCACTGACATATATAAAAAGCATTCAAAATTACTTGACTTCAAATCTTCATGGTTTGTCAAGTTCACATCAATGACCATATTTTTCAACAATTTTCTTTTGATGGTATGGCTTCTACTGACGGTTTCTCTTCCCCTGTCATGTTGTTCCTTTCACTGCTTTCCTTTCTGTGACTAATTGATTCCACTTGTCAATATGCTTTCATCCACCGTCATATATCTGTCTAGACCTGCCAAAAATCTCATGAATTCATCTTTGTCCATATTTCCTAATACTGTCCACGACTCTACTACGATGCTAACCCATCTGTTGCAACTAATCAGAACATATTCCTTTTTCTCAAGCTGAAATCTATCTTTCCAAAATCCACACATACTTCAAAATGTTTGAAGGATAATTCTCTTATCTATAGTAGCTAATGTGTAGACTCCCCCTCTTCAATATTCATACTTATTGGAAGTCTCCAAGCCAAATTCCTTAGAGAAATATCCGCTATGATAGAGATTAATCTTCCTCTTCATCTATGGATTCATCATTTTCCTAAATTTTGACATCTTCCTCTTTATCATCTTCCTGAATTCTGATATCTTTTCCATCTTCTTCCTGGATTGTGATATTTTCATCTTCATCATTTTCTTGGATTTTGACATCTTCCTCTTTTCCTATAGATTCATCGTGATCTTGCGCAGGTGTAAATCCTATGAGTATGATCCCTAGGACCTGTTTTTCATTCACTTGCTCTTGTTGTTATTTATTTCTTCTCTAAACTTTCTTGTATCTGCCATTAGTGTTTTCCTTCATGAGAGGCTCTATCATGCTTCTACAATTCCAAGCTATGTGACCATAATTGTGGCATTTGTAACATTCAATATTGGAGAGAGCCACATAATCATATCTTGCTTGAATATTTCTTTCATATGCTCTGCAATCTACAATTTTATGTCGAAATTAGTACATGTAAAACAATGACCCAAAAATATATTTTGATACTTGGGAGTGAATGATCTTCTTTGTGGTGTAGTCCTTCTGAATTCCAACCTTGGATGATCACGATCTTCTCTTTGGTTGTTTCCTTCAAAATGATTGAAGCTTCTTTGTTGCCTGAATGTAGAAGGTCTTTTGTATTCACTCCTCTATGACTCTTGTTGGCCGTGATTCCTTCCTTTGAGAACTTCTGCATCACTCTTTTGTTCTTTTTCTTTCATCATGGAGCTTGAACCTCCCTCGAAATGAACTTTCTTATATCCTAGTCTAGATTGGTCATTGCATGGCCTTTGACTATTGAGAATGTTTTCTAACACTTGAGAACTTTTCAAGTTCTTGTTGAGCTTGTTGACTTCAACTCTCAATGACACGACTTCCTTTTCAAGCTTCTCACACTCTTTTTGCTTCTTTATCATTTGAATCTACATTACTTCTTTCGTTCTCTTTCCTTCAAGTTGGGTTTTCAAGGAGATGATTTCTTCTTTGAATGATTTGTTTTTCTTCCTTTCTTTCTTTAGCTCATTTAAAGCACTGATTAGTTCTGCTTCAAGGTCTACTATAATTTCTTCTTCGTCGCTTTAAGGAGTTCCTTTCTAAGTTTTCGTAGCCATAAAGAGTACTCTTTCTGAATCACATTAGCTTTCATAATCCTCGTCAGATGAAGAAATTTCTTCTTTTGAGTAGAAGATTTTCTTGAATAATTTATTTTTGTTTTTATTCTTGTTTCCCTTTCTATATTTATTTTCTTTCTTAGGGGATTCTTCTTCATCATTATCTGACTTCTTAACATAAGGACATTTAGCAACAAAATGACCAATTCCATCACAATTAAAACATTTTAATGGAAGCATACCTTTTCACTTGTCGGTTCCTCTCTTCAACTTTCTTACAAAGTTTGTTATTTCTTCATGTTTGTTTGACTCCTCGTTGCAACTGCAATTTGGATTTGACTCGTGCTTTTTCTTCTTCTTTGTCATCTTTGATTCTTTGAAAGTTGATTCCTTCTTGGATGGGTTCTCCTGTTCTGTTCTCATTTCATAAGTTGTAAATATTCCATGTAGCTCATCCATGCTCAATGTGTCAAGATCTGTTATTTCTTCTAGAGTTGATATATTAGGATCAAATCTCATTGGAAGAGATATTAGTACCTTTTGAACCATCATAGATTCTTCAACTTCTTCTCCCAATCCTTTAATTTCATTCACTATTTCATCAACTCGTAAAAATTAAGCTGCAATGTCTTCATCTTCCTTCATTTTCAACTGTTCAAATTGACTTCTATAAGTATGAAGCTTGGCCGCCTTGACTTTGGCATCCCCCTCATAAACATTTTGAATTTTGTCCCAAATCTCCTTTGTAGAATCACAATGCATAACCTTGACATATAGTGAATCAACCAGACCATTCATGATATCATTTTTATCCCTTGAATTGTTTTGACTAAGTTTCTTTCCATCATTATCTGTTGGGAGAGTGGCAGGCTCTTTGTGTCCATCTACTATTGATTACTGAACATCAAATCTTTGTTCTTGTACATATGTTTTCATCCTTCTGCTCTAGAAGGCATAATTATGACCATCAAATTGTGGTATTCCATTCTTATATGAATTGGTTCTCTCCATGATCTACCTTCCAATGGTTAGACCATTTCTTGAAGGAATGAGCACTCTGATACCAATTGTTGGAATACTGAGGGGGGGGTGAATCAATATGAAAACTTCTTACCACTTTCATTCACAATATATAAACTTCAACTTTATCAACAATATATCATTTATGATTGCATTCAATATATCGTGAGCATATAACCATAAGTAGTACCATTCAACAATATCACATCAGATACACAGTACACCAAAATTTACGTGGAAACCCAAATGGGAGAAAACCACATAATGTTATCTTATATATATCAAGATTACATTCATAGGAAGCACCAGCTTCCCAATTCTCCAGCACCAACTAGAAGGAGGCTCCAACCCCCTATTTACAGACTCCAACCTAAAGGAAGCTACAATTGGAAGGAGACTCCAACCTGAAGGAAGCTCCAACTCCCTCTATTCACTGGCTCCAACCAGAAGGAGGCTATGACCCCCTGATTTACAGGCTCCAACCTGAAGGAAGTTCCAACTCCGTGTATTCTCCAGGACCAACCTGAAGGAGGTTGTTCGACAACACATGTATTCCAACAGAGGACAAACACCTTCAGTAACCACTCACACAACCAAATCAAAAATCAACACACCGATGTTTTGACATGGTAAAACCCCTACGGGGAAACATCCATGGCCCCATCCAATGCAACCACTTGGAGCAGTTCATTAATGCAAAAAAAAAATATTACAGAGAGATTTTACAAGAGAGTTTCTCACAATCGATCATCGGGAAATGAACCTCCATGCTCTTTAAATAGAGATCATGGACCAATCGGGTGTTAAGCCACGGATCAATGGTCATTAATATCGCGGAGAGTATGAACCGTCGGATCACTCTATGTTGGGAACATATTGTGACCGTCAGATTTCCTAACTACAAATGCATACTAAAGAAACACACTAAGAAACACGCTTTTACCTAACGCCACATTAGAACAAGTAGATCTTAACTAACTCCTAAGTGTCTAAATATCCTAACATCCCCCCTTAAGAAAAACTTGGGATAGGATTGAAGGATTTACAATGTTGACACAATAGGAGAAGGAAGGAGGCATTAGAGCATATCTCTCCTTAATGACAACTTCCTGAACTCCTAACATAGATCGAAGTTTGGAAAACTTCGCTTCTGTAAGAGACTTTGTGAAAATGTCTGGAACTTGATCTTTTGTAGGGAAAAAGAGCACTCCAATAACTTGATCATGAATGAGCTTTCTAATGAAGTGCATGTGTAGCTTGATGTGTTTGCTACGTTGATGTTGAACCAGGTCTTTGGTGAGCTTGATGGCACTCTGATTGTCACACCAAAGGCTGGTCAGATGTTGTTGTTGGAATCCAAACTTTGAAAGGATCTGTCGAAACCACAAGGCTTCCTGACTGGCATTACCACTACTCGGTACTATGCTTATGTTGAAGAAAGTGCAATAGTCTGTTGTTTCTTATAGGCCCAAGTGACGGGTCCTGAACCAAGGCTGAAAACATAACCTGCAGTAGACTTCTGATCATCAGGGGCATTGACCCAATCTGAATCAGTGAAACCAACCAATAAAGGATTCCCCCTGAATTGTAATGTATCCCAAACTGAATTGTACCACAGACATAGCGAAGTGTCATTTTAGCTACTTTCCAATGGCTTTCATGGGGTGTTTGCATATACCAGGCAACAAGACCAACATCAAAGGAAAGATCAGGACGGGTATGAGTCAAGTATAATAGGTTACCAACTAATTGACGGTATAGGGTGGCATCAACTTCAAGAGAAGTACAGGTGGCAATAAGCTTGACTTCAGACTGAAAGGGAGAAGGGGTTGGTTTACAATCATCCATGTGAAAGCGACAAAGAAGGTCACAAGCATACTTAGACTGGAAAAGAAAAATTCCTTCATTGGTTTGCAAAACTTGGAGGCCAAGGAAATAGTGCAAAAAGCCTAAGTCTGCCATTTCAAATTTCTTCTTAAGGATGATTTTCACATGGTTTAAAAGTTTTGAGTCACTACTAGTAAGGATAAGGTCATCAACATAAAAGACAAGGATTATGAGATGGCTTCCTACTTTCTTGGTATATACATTAGGATCACAATGGCATCTAGAGAATCTGGTGTCAATAAGAAAGTTTTCCATTTTGGCATACCAAGCTCGGGGAGCTTGCTTAAGACCATAAAGAGATTTCTTAAGGCGACAAACAAGGCTAGAGTCATTTTGGACATAGCCAGGAGGTTGTTCCATCTAGATTTATTTTTGCAAATATCCATGCAAGAAGGCAGATTTAACATCCATCTGATGGACCTCCCATTTATGTGAGGCATCAAGGGCAAGAACAAGGTAGATGGAATTCATTTTTGCTACAAGGGCAAAGGTTTAATTATAGTCAATTCCTTCAACTTGGGAAAATTCTTTGGCAACTAACCAAGCCTTGTGTCTTTCAACACTTCCATCTGATGGATACTTAGTTATGTAGACCCATTTACATCTGACAAGTTTTCTTCCTTTTGGAAGAGGTACAAGATCCCAAGTATCGTTTTCCATTAAAGAATGATACTCTTTATTCATTTATGTATCCCAATCTGGATGACCTGAAGCTTCTACAAATGTCGTTGGATCATGAGTCTCTAAAACTTGAGCCAAAAGAGAAGAGGCTTGCTGGAACTGTGAACGTGTTCGACGCTAATCTAAAGGATCACCGACAAGACCACCAGTTGCTTCTCGTGTTGAACAGACCCATCTAAGAAGCGGTGGAAGTGGTGTTGATTCAGGTTCAAAGGACTCATTTGGAGGAAGGTGAGCAGGAGGAGGTGCATTTTCATCCTCACTGTCATCATTTGAAGAAGAAACCAAAATAGGAACAGAAGAAGGCACAAACGCCAAAGATGGCTCGCAAGCCGAAGAAGGCACAATCGTCGAATTAGGCTCGCAGGCCAAGAGATTTTCATCAAATTTAACACCTCTTATAATAATAATTTCATTACAATGTGGTTGAAGAAGTCTATAACCTTTAACATCTTCAGAATAACCAACAAATATACAATTCTCACTTTTAGGCTGCAATGCTTTCCTTTTCTCATCAGGAATGTGAGCCCATGCTACACTACCAAATACACGGAAGTGACTTACATCTGGTTTAATTTTAGTCCAAGCTTCTTTCAGTGTTATATTTATAAGAGCCTTTGTGGGAGTGCGATTGACCATGTAATTTGCATAGTTGATTGCTTTTGCCCAATACTTTAGACTTAATCCCTTAGATTGGATCATACAATTAGCCATATCTTTTAATGTGTTCTTTCTCTCAACAACACCATTTTGTTGTGGTGTATATGGAACAATGTGTTGCAGTTGGATGCCCTGTGTAGTGCAGTAACTTGTAAAATTATTGTTCACATATTCACCTCCATTATATGTTCTTAACTTTTGAATTTGATGTTCAGATTGCGTTTCTACAAGGGCCTTGTAGGCCAAAAACTTGTCAAAAACTTATGTCTTAAGTTTTAAGAAGCAAACCCAAGTACGTCTGGAAAAATCATCAAAGAAAGTTAAGAAATACTTGCACCCAGAAAAAGAAGGAGAAGAAAGTGGACCACACAAATCATTGTGAACAAGCTGCAAAGGGCTCGAGGCGTGCCAAGAGGCACGTTTGTCAAAATTGTCCTGATAATGTTTATCGAGAACACAACCGGCACAAACACCATCTCTGCATGAAACATGAGGAAGAACAGTCACCATCTGTTGATTACATAGTTGTTGCAATGAGAAATAGTTAGATGACCAAACCGCTCATGCCAAAGTTTGTTCAAGTCATCGCTACGAGCAACAAAAACTGATGAAAAAGATGATGACCCAAAGTTGTCAAACTTATACAACCTGGTAACATCATCAGCAATTCCAGTTGCAAGAACATGCTTAGGATCTTTTAGATCCTTGATTACAACTTGGTGAGGTGAAAACTCTACGGTTTTACCTTCACCTAAATGAATGATTTGATATAATGATAGAAGGTTACAAGAAAGACTTGGAACACATAATACATCATTGAAATGACCATTATCTACTTGAATTGTTTTAGATCCTACAACACTAAGAGATCTATCATCACCAACAAATATTTTCTTGGTGTTACATTCATTTAGAGCAGAAAATATGTCTTTATCCTTAGCCATATGATAAGATGCTCCAGAATCAATAAGCCACTCATCAGAAGAAGAAGTAGAAGTTGTATTGAAGGAGAAACCAGAAGCAAAAAGTGCATGTCCATGAGAAGAAGAAGAAAAAGTAGAATCAATACTCATGTTGTGCTTATTCATCGTTGCTTCTAAAGCTACCATCTTCTTGAAACATTTGGACTCGTCATGACCATCTTTATCACAAAAGTTGCAATGTTTGTCAATCTTCTTATTTTTATATTTTTCTCCTTTGTTACCATTAGGAGTTGAAGTTGTCTTAGCAGGTTTGGGACCCTTATGTTGCTTGTTGTTGTAGCGAGGATGTTGCTTCTTGGGATACTTGGGTTTATTTTTCTGTTGGGCAACTAAGGCTTTGTTGGAGGTACCTGTAGTGTTGATCACTCCAAGTTGTACAAGCTTATCTTCCTCTCTAATCAAAGCAGCACAAAAGGACTCAAGAGTGGGTTTTTGATAAGCTTTCCCTAGAGCCTCTCTCATGGCATAAAAGGTATATACAAACACAGAATATGCACTACCTAGCTTAGAAAGAATAAGATAGATGCAATGCTCTTCCTCCATTTTTATCTCACATTCTTCACATAAAATTCTGAGTGTTTTAAACTTAGATATATAGTCTCCAAGGCAAGAAAAATCACTTGGACTTAAGGTTAATACTTAATTTTCTAACTGTTGTGCTCGAATAATATTGAGTTTACCAAACATAGATTTAATATTTTCCCAAGCTTCCTCGGGGTCATCAATTTCTTTAAGGTGGAACCTTAAATCAGGAGAGATGGACATTCTGATTAGTTCACGTGATTCATCACTCCTATTAGCCCATTTGAATTTCTTATCATCATCAGTGGGTGTTTTTTCATTTCCCAAGGTAATCTGGTACAAGCCTTTACTTCTTAATAAATCTTTCATATGAGATTTCCATTGGAAGTAGTTGGTGCTAGTAAGCAAAAAATTATGGAAGAAGCCATTATAAATCTGTAGATAATATGGATTTAAAAACTGACACTGATGTTTTGGATGGAAAGATCTCAAAAATTTAAGAGGTTTTAAAAAAAACGGCACTGAAAACGAACTTCAGATGTGAGAATTATGTCTTTTTTTAAAAAGGCATAAACGGTAACTAAAGTACCACATGGTGGTGTAAGTTGCTTTATGAAGTGACCCACTTTTAAAAAGAGAAGTGGGGATCACTTTTACAATGAAATTACTTCATGCAAAATAAATAACTCTAAAATAAAATATTAAAACTACTACTTAGAGTGATTCACTTGTATACTTGAAGTGAAATACACTTTACAATTTGAGCATGAACTTTTTCAAAAAAAGTAACAAAAGAGAGACTTGAACTCAAGAACTCTTACTTAATAAGACAAATTTTAACCAAATGGTCTAGCAAAATATATTATAATGTTTCACAAAAGAATTGAGGGTGTTGTTGTTGTTGTTGTTGAAGACGGCCTTGGAGAGTGTTCTAAAAAAAAACTATTTTCACACAAGAAAAAAAATTCGCTTATCGATGACAACAAGGGTTAGATCTCGGTTAGCTTACCCGAAAGATTTACCTTTTCCTATTTGTTTCTGATTGTCTAGAACACACAGGGTGCAGGGAAAAAATCATACGCAGATCTAAAAGAGTAGCAACCCAAAAACAAATAATATAAAACCAAAATAATACTCAGCAAAAATTTTTAAAAAATGTGTATTCTGGTTGTATACCTCTGGATCTGACTGAAATGGTTGTATCTTGGGAAAATAGAAACCTTTTCGAGTGAAACAAAAAGTGTTCCTAACTGAAACGAGTGCTCAGGACGCAATGGAATAATCCTCTCAGCCTAGAAATGTACGGAAATGACAGAAAATGGAGATGAGGCAACTCGGCTTCACGGTCTCGATCTACAACATGAGCGGGTCTTCAAACAGGCTCTGATACCATGTTCAACAACACATGTATTCCAATAGAGGATGAACACTTTCAGTAACCACTCACAACCAAATCAAAGATCAAAACACCGATGTTTTGACGTGGTAAAACCCCTACGGGGCAACATCCACGGCCCCAGCCAACGCGACCACTTGGAGGAGTTTATTAATGCAAAAGAAAAAGATTACAGAGAGATTTTACAAGAGAGTTTCTCACAATCGATCATCGTCAAATGAACTTCCATGCTATTTAAATAGAGATCATGGACCAATCAAGTGTTAAGCCACAGATCAATGGTCGTTAAGATGGAGGAGAGTATGAACCGTCGGATCACTCTATGTCGGGAACATATCGTGACCGTCGGATTTCCTAACTACAAATGCATACTAAAGAAACACACTTTTACCTAACGACACATTAGACCAAGTAGATCTTAACTAACTCCTAAGTATCTAAATAGCCTAACAGAGGCTACAACCCCCTTTCCTTAACTTTAGGGTTTCTTGTACTTTCTTGTTACAACCACTTTACCCTTTAATTATTGACTTGTAATTGTTTAGGGGCTTCTTAACCAATATTTGGGGCTTCCAACTTCAGGATGGCATAACTCCTCAACCGTGAGGAACCACGTGATGTACCACCTAATATTGGAAATAAAATGACAAAGAATATTCATGTATTAGTGTGTTACCTACATTTACATTGTCCTTCACATCCTTATTCCTCAAACAACTTCGGGCTTCATGATCACACCTTTGGGGATTCTCAATCATTTAACCACTTATCCATCTTTCCAAGGATTCTTCTATGGTCAACTAGGGTTGACATCAATGCTTCTAGAGTTCATCTAGAGTTGACATCAATGACAACTAACTTTCCAGCATGACATTCAATATTTCATTGCAACACCAACAACAACCTATGTTGTAAGAGCAATGAGCGTGCCCCAATCAACTCATCTCAAATCCATCACGTTGTCATCTCTAATATGTCGGATGATCGATGCATTTCCATCATACGAATGACCAAGTAGCGAAAAATGTTTCTTGGTATTTTGTCATAATCACATCACGTTGTCGTTGTTAGTACGTCAGATGCTTGAAGCCATCCTGTCGTACGACTGACCAAGTAGCGATGAATTGCTCGTGGTAGTTCATCACAACTACATCACGTGGTCGTTGGTAGAGCGATGAAGATGAAAAAATACCTTGACGTATCTTCCACAAAATATTACCATGATGTCGTCAAAATATCGACAGTATACTGACGAATATGTTGTATGTTCGATGTTTTTTGGGTGAGGAGGAAAAAGATACTCTAGTTGAACCATCAACGAACGAGGTCGTCGATGGTTCGATGAAGGGGTATAATTTAAAAAAAAAAAAATATTGGTCCTTTTGATGTATTGGTTCCCTAGATAGTTCATAATTATTGGCTGAGATTGCATTGGACATCTATGTTCATAGTTCACAACAATAGCTCCATCATAAATATGGGCCTTTCTTGACCAATCAAGCTCCATAGGATTCTATAAAAAATTAAAATGCACAAGATTAGAAAGCCAAAATGAATACATAATATGCTTTATTGGTTGTGGTTTAGTACAACATCCAACAAATTGTCTACATCTAATGAGCACTTGACCAATCCCATGTAGTTAAAACAATAAATTGGCCTCCATTGGGATAATTGAATCATTAATCACCTTTAATAAGCTGGAATTCCATTTTATTATAGTATTTTTCCTAAAACAATTGATTACAATAGTCCTAGTGTGCCATGTAGAAGAAAAAAATGAAAAAATATATGTGATAAGTAAATAATCTATTGTAATTGGAAGTTGGAAGCACATCAAACAAGGAGAAGTGAAAAATACAAATGATACATAACATACTTGCCGATAAATAGGAGATCGAAATTGGAAGTCCACAAAAAAATGAAGACCACAAGTTCCCACGATCAGACCATCAATGAATTCCTATATGTTTATCAAGTAATAAAAAAGACTTATTTTTGACACGACAGTCTGCAAATGACAAAAATACAAAATGAGCAAACCACTCTACAAATATATGCAAAATTATAAACAAAAATAAAATCCTTTAAAAGTTTTAATGTAGGATAGATGGAGGAATCCCAAACCATGTTCTCAATCTGTCTCCATTTTGTTATGACCCAAGGGAAGCATATATGGGGCTAAATGTATATGATATGACTCCAATGGGGGGCATGTATGGGCCTAAATGTACATGTAATGTGTATATATATATATATAATGTCATCCTGATGGTAAAGGGGCCTCATGTGCAAGTGTGAATAGGTATATATAGAAGTAATGTATTCATTATTGTGAGAGATGTGAATTGTGAAGTATGAAAGGTATTTGGTTATTTGGAGGGAGTTGCCCTATTCTTTAAGGAGTTATTGTGTAACTTAATCTATCTTGGAGTTGTGCTCCACATTCACATTTTGTACATGGTGTGTACTTCTATTCTATTATGATAATTTAGGCATTTGGATCATTACATGATGGGATTTTAGAGGAGGGGAAAATTCTAATGATGCTCCCCTATCCAAGAGAATTATGCTACATATGGAGGAAGCAATAAACCCTCTATGTTGATATATGGAACTAGTTTTTTGAGCTAGTCGTGGAGCATTGATCATTGATATGGAAAAAATATTTGATCATGTTTATTCCCAAACATTGAGACCTTGAGAAAATAACCCAATGTAGGCCTATAACATTTCTCAATGTTTCATACAAAATCATTGCAATTGATAAGAACATATTGGAGAGAAAGATAATTGGAAGGTGGATCCTTTCTCATAGTGCAATGATACTTTCTAAAGAACTCTTGTAATAGGCATGGGTTTTCCATGTTGATCTCCACCTTATGAATTCACACTATATTCTACAAATAACAAAGCTAAGCTTCATGATAATTGTATGTGAGACACAACCATCAAAGGGGTGCTATGTTCTTAATAATGGATCCACTGATTGTAAACATGGAAGTTGTATAGAGTTCAATATCTCTTACTTATCACTCATATTATATGTAATCTTCATTCTAGCTCATACAAAGGAAATTTTATGTATGTGTGTTTTGTACATAAATTAATTGAAAAAAACTTGTTTATGTATATATTTGAAAGAAGCCTCATCATTGAGTTTAATGTAACTAACTAATGCATGAAATAAATACTACACAATGCAATTAACTAATGTAATTAATAATCTAACTATCTAATGACGCAAGAGAAGTAAATGATTTGTACCTTTTTGGAAATGTGTTGTGGATCATGGGGTTGACCACCCTTCAAACCTGTATTTGTCAAAGACAATAATAGGTTAAATCACTGAATGATAACTAAACATTAATGAGCTTGCATTTTGAAAAAGAGAATTAAACATTATATGACTAAATAATAATTAAACATGTACCATGCTCTAGAAATACTAAAGGGAATACCTCATGAATGAGCTCCTCATGGTTTTGAGAATAATTTCTTCTCTATTAAAAAGGACCAACCGCGTGAAGGTGGAAGCGCGTTTGGATCCTCCCCACCCACACATCACTATCAATTCCCCATACCCAATCATGCATAACAAGTAGAAAAACAAGAATTAAAGGTAAATGAAAGAAAGAAGGTACATGCATACAAAACATATAAGGTCCAGGCACAACTAGAAAAACAAAAAATTGTACAGTCAATAATTTATATTAATAAAATTTGCATGATGATATGCATAATATGAATAAAGTATTTGGTACTTACAATTCAAACTTTTAATATCAAGTAACCACCTTGGTGAAGTTTGTGTTGCCCATGTTTTTATAGTCTTGTCTTGGTTGCTTTTGATGTGTCTAGTACATATAATTTGAAATATCTTATAACATACTTGAAAATTTTCGTAGGCTCCTAGACACGTCAAAAACAACCAAGGAAAGACTAGAAAAAATCAAGGTTCTTTGTCATCATCATCGTGTTCTATATCTTGCCTTAAAATTTTCATCATTTCTTTGCCCTCCTCTGTAAGTGGCTTAGACCTAGACCATGTAGTTAGAAAATGGGGAGAATTAGTACTAGACAATGAATTGTACCTTGTCGGAAATGCATTGTGGATCGTGGAGGTGACCGACCTTCAAACCTGCATTTCTCAAAGAAAATAATAGTTTAAATGACTTAATAATAATTAAACATCTATGAGCTTGCATTTGACAAAGAGAATTAAACGTTATATGACCGAATAATATTTAAACATGTACGATTCTCTAGAAATACTAAAGCGGAACACCTCGTGAATGAGCTCCTCATGGTTTCGAGAATAATTTATTATCTACTAAACAAGACCAACCATGTGAAGGTGGAAGCTCATTTGTCCCCTCCCCCCCACATCACTCTCAATTCCCCATACTCAATCATGCATAACAAGTAGCAAAAAAAGAATTAAAGGTAAATGAAATAAAGAAGGTACATGCATACAAAACATATAAGGTCCAAACACAACGAGCAAAACAAAAAATTGTATAGTCAATAATTTATATTAATAAAATTTGTCTTGAAAATATGTACAAACACTTCTTTTTTTGTTTCTTCTTTTTAATATAACTCACGAGTGTATCATCTTCACGTTCGTATCGATCCTAGCCTTCAATTATTGGGTATTGTTTTGCTGCTAGAAGGTGATGGGTCATATCAAGCATTCTACTACTTATAGTAGCAGAACGTTAGGGATACTTTTAAGAATGAAAATTTATATTAAAATGTAGAAACCCGGGCTAATCTTACTAGTCCTTAATATGCAAAATGTGAAATGTTTGGCGATACTTTTGAAAAAATATTCAAATTTCGAAGGATTTTATATAGTTTCTATAAAATTTTGGCAATTTTTAATGTAAAATAATTTTATTCTGTGGAAATTAAGTGAATTGTTTTTAGAAAAAATGGAAATTGGTGAATCTTTTTTGGGAAAAACCATGAAAAAATAGCCCAGTTGCAAAATTTGTCCCTTAAAATCATCTATGTAGGACGTGGACGCTGATGCACTACAGGGGCATCCCTAGAATTAAAAAAAGCTTTAAAAGTACATGGTTGATTAATATTCATAACAATGTTTCATTAGTACAATTATCATTGCTATGTTTTTTACCTTGAGGAGTAGTGGACACCATCAGTTGGATTGTCATCGGTTCCTCTCCTCTTTGAGCACCCTCATCTATATGCTTTTCCATTAAAAAATATATATAAGTACACCATCTGAGAGAAATATTTGAAATCGACATATTATACATTTTATTTTAAATACACACACACTGTTGTAGGGGCTAGTCGACTTAGAATCTGTCGGTCGACTGACGTAGTTAGAAGTAGAAGTTGGTCGGGGTCTCTATTAACCGACCGACCCAAGCAGTTAAGTAGTTACAACTTCCTGATAGAGGAATAAATAGATAAGCACATGAAGGCTCATATAGCTTCATGGGAGAGGATATATGTAATTGTGTTGTACTGTCTATCATATAATAAAAGGACTCTTCTTTGGGCTCCCATTATTTATGTATGTCTCTCTATATGTCTATGTCTATGCATGTATCTCTATGATCTATGTAAGGTTCTACTAGTAACACTCCCTACTTTCCCCTAGAATACAACATTGGTTTTGTTGTTGGTAGTACTAAACTTGGGCATGTAGAAGTATACATAAATGCTAAATCAACAAGACATACATGAGTGGTGGGAGTGCAAAATCGAGAACTACATCAGAAACTACACAAGAAGGAATAACCTATCACTAGCCGAAGCAAGGTCGCGGTTCTTTTCAAAGACGCACGGAAGATTTCTTGAAGCTATTCTATAAGCATTGTTTTAGCACATTAACAGATCATGTGATGCGTAGATTGACACTCGATGAGGATTTAGGCATGAAGTTGATGAATGAAGGAAGAACGAACCTGCACAACTGGCTCGAAAGAATTATTGAATATTATATTTCAGAACAAGTTGTTGAAGATTAGATGACCCTCGACAAAATAAAAGAGAAATTCTACACCGAATTACATGACGAATTTTTCTGCACGGTTCTAACACTTCTTCATAAATTCCTTCTCGATAAGGGATTCAGTGATATCTTTGAATACCGACCAATATTAGGCACACCGTTACTGAATAACAACTTCAAAGAAAGAGACGAAAAGTGGGAATCATTTCTTGACGCAAAGTGCAAAGATACAAGAGAAGCCACGATTACTTCTTGAAGAAATAAATATGGCCAACGCTCATAACTTAGAGTAAGTCATGTCAACAATGGGGGGTCAGTCGAGATTGTGAGATGCCATAAAAACAAGAAGTAGTGTTTCCCAAGCCTAAATGTCGTCGAGAGGAAAGAAATCCCATAAGCAATCCGTGGATATCCAAAAAATAGAAAGGGATAAAATACAATAGAAAAGAGAAGAGCTTCGTAATCAGTGGAACAACAAAAATTCGATTAGAAAGATGTCAGGGGAGATTCATCCAGCCAGAGTGCGTGAGCAATCTAATTCAGACAGAGATCAACCAGAGTTAGCAACAGCAGTAGCCGCAGTGACACCCGACAGATGTAGCAACGTACAACTAAACTTCCATCAACCAGTGGATGAACTAGAAAGTATGGATTACGAAGAATCTGAACCAGCTTTACATACGTCTCCCACGACAGAAACCAGTCCAAGGATAAGAGAATTTCTCTAACAAAGGTTGAAGATCGACGACCAATTAACAAGATTATGGTACAGAACGGACGACCTGGGAAACCTACGATATGCATTAATTGTCGAGCCTAAACAAAATGAATTCGAAAATATGATTATCCAAATCAAGGACCTCATCGACTCGACCCCTCCACAACATCTAATCTCGAGAGAATAAATTAACTACAGTCTAGAAGTGATGCAACCCTTGGAACAATGGTTAGTTGAATACAAAGATCAAAGTTCCCAAACTGAGGACGCATATTCTGTACTCAAGAAGAAACAACTATTCCTTGAGTATCATCCTTTGTCGGACGTAGAAAAGATTCGACCAGAAGATTCAAAGACTCAGTCGAAAGCTTTAGTAACTCAAACACCAAGAAAACAAAGTGTTCCCACCAATAGATTCAAAATGGGATTCAATCACATCCCCATCTATGAAGGAGAGGAAGACCCAAAACGCCATTGGTTTGTATGTGAGAAGTTTTGGGATGCAGTTGATATTACAAACGAGGATAAGAAAATGATGCAATTCAGAGTTACGTTGCGCCACCGCGCCTTAACATGGTTCATGAACTACATTGAAAAGAAAACTCATTCAAAGGAAGAAATAAATAATAGTTTCTAACATTCTTTAAAATCCAAGACATCACACATCTAACATACCAAAAGTTAAAAGAAATTAAGCAAAGACCAGGAGATTCGGTAAGAGATTATGACAAGAGATTCAAATATCTCCTAAGTCAAATCTCGTCGAGGATCGATAAGAACCTGCTAGTCCAGTGGTATGTAGCTGGGCTACTTCCAAGAATCAGATCTCTGATATGATTATATGAGATAACCAACTATAAAGACATGTTACAGAAGACTCAACGAGTCGAGTCAGACGATGATATCCCGTCGAATTCCTCGACAACAGAAAGACCTGAAGAAAATATAGAACATTTGCAACAAACTATCAAAAATCTATCCCTACGACGCAATGAAATATGGTGCACCACATGCACCAAGGATGTACACACAAAGGATAATTGTCCCATAAATGAGCGCACGCAAACAACAGATGTCCACCAAGTATAAGCCCAAAAATACTATAACATATGTGAATGCCTAACTGATCATAATATACAAGATTGTCCACACAATTAAAAAAACACGAAGTGGTGCCACATCTGTGAATCCTCCGATCACCAAACTTCAGAATTCCATCTAAATGTTAGAAATTAGAATAATATAAGAAAAATATACCACATAGAAACCATCGACCAAGAAAACAACAATGGTCAAAGAGATGATTACTTTGGTGGTCATGGTCGAGGTTGAGGAGGCCAACATGGATTTGGTGGTGGAGGTCGAGGTCGGGGACGACCATATTGTGCTAACTGCTGGAAAAATGATCATGATAGCACAAACTATCCTACAAAAGACATAATTGATTTGAATTTTGAAACATATGTGGCATTGGAGATCACTCTTTAGAAGACTATTGAATATTACTTGACAAAATTATACCTAGAAAATCTATGAATCTACTACATGCAGTATCAAAAGAAGAGGTGAGGAACTCCAAAAACTTACATATTGTTACAAGGTCAGGCACAGGATGCAACATCCATACTCCACCACAAAACTACCAAAGAAAGAAGGCCAACAACTTTCCAAACCCAGATAAAGAAGAGAAAATAATGAGAGAAGCTCTTAAATTCTTCAGGAATGCCACAGAAGATCAACAAAATTCAACAAGTCGAGATGAAGACACCATCCAAGAATTTTTGTAACTACTCAAAGAAAAATAGTCGATAGGTAGGCTATTGGACCTACTCAACATACTGTGAGAATACAAAGATGGTCAGAAACCGACAAAAGATGCAAATCACCTCTCTTATAAAAACAAATATTATGATCCGCGAGTTGACTTGGAGATAGAGGGAATGATGGTTAATCAGGTGGTCGTGGATTTTGGTTCACAAGTTAATATTTTACCATGAGAAACATGGGTGCGAATGGGCCCACCCAATCTAGCACCCACGATGAATTATCTTAAGTTAGTTGATCATAGATTAATAGAACCAATCATAATATTGAGAAATGTCGACACATAAATTATGGGAATACCAACTTCGGTCGACTTTGAGGTGATAGGCCGTGTCGAAGGAATGCCATCGTATGCAGTTGTTGTCGGTCGACCATGGGGTCGACGAATGAAACCAACTATCTCCCTAGAAAGAGAAAGTATCAAATTGAAAGGAAGTGGGAGAAAAATAATTATTCCCCTGGATCCAAAGGAAGGAAAACCATGGATGAAGTCATCAGATGAAGATCAAGAAGCCAAATATCTATATCATATAAAAAATGAACAAAAATATTATATAGAACTAACCGCGGAAGGAGAAATTTCAAGAGAATCTCCCATGTCGGTCAAACATAACTCCGACTCCGCCTTATACAATTGGAAAATAGAAAACTACGAAGCACATGCAAAAGATTGCTGGTCTATCGAAGTTATTCCAAAGAAACATCCTAAGACGTGTTATTCAATATAGGATGTACCAAAAGTATACGAAAAAATAACCCGACAAACTCCCACTCTCATTCCGACCGACAATCAGATAAGTAAACCCTTGCGATACAGTGAACGACAGACCCCTTTGACCCATGTTGAAGAGGTAGCAAAATCCATAGGAGAGCAAGGAAGAACACAGAGTCTTGTGGAAACTTTCACAGGTCAGGCTGCAAGATGGTGGGAAACACATTCCCCCCATTTACAAACATGGACGATTGTTTTGACATACTTCTTTGAAAGATTTGGCGACAAGAAACTATCCAAAGATGCAGATATTCCCAAATCCAAAATCGACTACGATCCAACAGAACATATTCAATGTTGCAAAAGCGAATGGTGAAGAATTGGATACAAGGATGAAAGGGTATGGCCCCATATGTTCCCAAGTACATTATATGAGATACCAAGCAAATGGTACAAGATTGAAGAAGCCTGCGGCCACACTTCCAACTGGGCCAAAATCAAAAGAAAGTTTGTCCAAGACTTCGAATTTAATCCAGTAGAGGAACACTCGAAAGACACAACATACAAAATAAAAAGCTTTCTAGAAAGTCCTTCACCATCTCAACAAAAAGAAAAAGCAAATATGTCGGTCGATGGATGATCGACATCAACTTGTAATTTTGTTTTGGTAGAAAATAAGGAATTCTTGACTGCACAGAGGATTGACATTGAAAATATAAAATGACCAGGACAAAGCTTCCAATGGAAGAAAGACCATCCAACAATGCAAAATCATGTGAAATCAATATTAAGTATAGCTATGGAACACAAAGAAGATCAAGAACAACCTGACTTCCCAAAAATATTTACGAAAATTAAAGAGGAAGAATGTTATCTCGACGAAGCAAAGCCACCAGAATGGATGGACGCGGAAATAAGAACGAAGGAATTCGACATATCAAATGATTGTCGACCAAAAATGGTGCACGTAGGTGATTATTGGTCTGACAAACAAACAACCGACATAGTCAGTCTACTAAAAGAGTATCAAGATGTTTTTCTATGCGACTACAAGGATCTGAAAGGACTTGTAGAAGAAATGGGTGAAATGAAGATCGAACTGATCCCAGGAGCAAAGCCAATCAAAAAATGACCATGCAAGTTAGCACATAAGTACAAAATGATCGTTCAAAAAGAGATCGAAGGAATGCTACAGGAAGGCATTATTTATCCTATTGACAAGGAAGAATGGGAAAGCCCTTGGTACAACCAAATAAGCATGATCTAAAGAAGTTAAGAATTTGTGTCGACTTTCGGGGACTGAATAAACAAACTATGACAGATCCGTTCCTCACCCTGTTCGCTGATGAAATCATAAATGAAGTTATTGGTCATGAATGTTATTCATTTACTAACAAATTCTTAGGATATAGCGAGGTTCCAATCGCAAAAGAAGATCAAGCAAAAACATCTTTCATGTCAGAATTTGGATCTTTTGCCTACAGAGTCGTGCCATTTGGACTAAAGAACGCGCCAACAATTTTTTGAAGAATAGTGGTCAAAGCATTCCAAGAGTAAATCTACAAAAACATGGTTGTATACTTTGACGACTGGACAATCTACAGTCTACTCATAAATCACATACAATGGCTTCGAATTATGTTAGAACGCTGCAGACAGATTCAACTATCACTAAATATCATAAAATGCATATTTTCCACACCTATTGGAATCCTGTTAGGACACGTGCTTTGTAAATATGGGGTGAAGGTCGACATGGCTAAAATACAGATTATACTTGATCTAAAACACCCCGTAAATAAAAAACAAATCAAAATTCTATTGGGTCATACTGGCTACTATAGGAAGTTTATATGCCACTATTCATACATCACCTTCCCAATGGATGAACTTCTATGAAAAGATGTCGAATTCAAATGGAACCATGTTAAGAACCAAACATCAATATAGCATAGAAAAACCTCAGGAAAAGTACTCAACGCCTTGAAAAAGAGATAATTTCAGATAATAAGCCTCTTCGAGGGGGCAACTTCCTTTTACCCCACTTAAATGTTCA
>ML826006.1:7158-23891 GCA_009831015.1 Picea engelmannii | reverse complement strand
TGGCTTGTTAAAATTCGAACTGATTATCATTGATTGTTAATTATTATCCACAACAACTAGACCAAATATGTTTTATCATACATGCTAAACTAGATTAGATCACTAGTTCACCACTATAGTAACATGATTTAGTTTACTTTTTTTCTATCGTAAAAAGTTATAATGGTGTGTTAGAATAATTGACATTCATCAATATATTGCATAGTCGTAATATAATAAAGCGATATGCAATAAAGGTCATGTGTGCTAAGTCACCAATTAGGTTAAACTTTAACTTAAGTGATAGCATTGGCAATTAGGGGTGAATAGGCAAAACAACTACCATATTTACAAATAAAAGGATGTAATCATATCATATCAATGACTCCATCAATAAATGATATATTCTCCTCATATCTTTTTTTCATGTTGTAATTGTTTAATTTACCAATAGTGGTATTAGGGAAAGAACACTTGCAGTTTGAGAAAGTTTATGTTGAGCAATCTATGAAAGTGTATGTGGGGCCATGGTTAAAAGGAAACCAAGGGGCAACTTATTAGAAGTTATAGGGTTTTAATACCTTTGGTTCTTTCTTAAATTTTCTAAAAGCTATTGTAAAAGATTTTTCAACATTTGAGGAAAAGGCATTGTGAGTCAGTTAAGAAAAGGCTATCCATATTAAAGATGCTTGAGGAAAAGTCAATACTAGATGCATGATGTTGCACAAAGAAAATTAGTACCATGAGAATGAACTTGACAAATTATACACATAGATGAAATACCATATTCATGAACTTGATTAGAGATCGACAAAATCTAGAATGCAAGTGTGTAGAAGCAAGACCATAGACATTTGTAGATGAATTTATCATGCGGATTAGGCATGCAGGCGAAAATGAGTTCATGACAATGCATCACAAAAACCAAGCTTTCATCTAAAGCAAATGTAACTTTATGAGAAATGCACCCATAGATAGGAAGACGCATAGAACAATGTAGGGGCTCAAAAACATAAGCACAAGCTAGATGAAGAATACACATACGATTCTACAACAAAAACACTAAATGTAGACACACATGCATAAATGCAAAAAGAATGAAGGTTTGAGGAGATATAAAATTCTAAAAACATAGAGGTTGAAGGTATTATTTTTTGAAGATTATTATCGCCTAAAAATTCATTGCAACACAAATGGCAGAAATATATCGAAATTGTATTTTGTTTTTTCCTCTTTTTGTAAATGGAATCCCCTTTGGAGAAAGTAATGGACATAACTTTCATATGTCTGAGGTGAAAACCCAACTATTCCTAATGCACAAAAACTTTGGTGGTGTTACCTCCTGGATCTGCACACAAGATGAGTCCAATCTACCAGGTACAAACCCTTGGGAAACTCTTGGAAGTTCTACCCATTGTCACCTTAACAAAACCTCCCTTCACTTTAGGCCAACTCTCCTCTAGCACATGTTGGGGATTGGGTGTAACCTGATACGAAACAAACAAACAAAACTGCAGATAATTGAAGAGAAATAATTTTTTGAAGGGAGAAGATGGTGTCTAAAGACATTGTTACGACACTTAAGCATAGCGCATTGTGATTAGAACATCACAATGCATATTGGACATTTTGTACACAACAATGATATCGACATAATGATAATGACCCATTTGGTCTGCTATTTATAGCTTCAAGATCTAACCAACTTCCTTGAAATCGAGAGGATCTTATCCACATATAACAGTCGGTGGTTAGAGTTGACTCCTTCAATTCCATGCTGTCAAATCGGCTCGACAAGGATGCTCGACCTGATCGTTCATGTGTCCAACTCGTAGTCGATTGCTCGACTGGTCGATCCACCAATCGACTGTCTTGGACTGCTGGCTGACTGTCCGACCGATAGGTTTCTCGACTTCTTGATTGACTAATGTAGAGATTTGGTCGATCGCCCGATCGACTATTTTTCAGATGTAGGTCGATCGCCCAACCGACTATTTCCAGGAGAGGTATGATGAACCATTAGAACTTGATGTTCCAGGAGGTGAAATTATGTCAGTAGGACACCCCCCCATAATTGCAACTTCTTGAAGCCCAAGCATTGTACAGAGCTTGATAAATCTAGCTTTAGATAAAGGCTTAGTGAAGATACTAACTACCTGATCATCTGTTCTGCAATAAACTAGAGAGACAATGTTCCCATGAACCAACTGTCTCAAATAGTGAGCATGGAGCTCAACATGCTTCATCGTACTGTGGGCAATAAGATTATCAACAACTTGAATGGCACTCCGATTGTCACTATAGATTGTAGTCGAGGTCGAAACATGAAAGCCAAGTTCACCCAAAAGTTGACGAATCCAGACAACCTTTGTACTTGCATGAACGATGCCACAATATTTTGCTTCTGTATTCAACAAAGAGACTATCTTCTGTTTCTTACACAACCAAACCAACGGTCTAGTGCTGAAGTGTAACACATAGCCAGAAGTGGACTTTCGATCATCACTGTCGCCAGCCCAGTCGAAGTCGGTTAAGTCGACCAATGAATATGAACTTTGCAATACTTGATACTAAAATTAGCGGTACCCTTGACATAGTGGACAATTCCTTTAACTACTTTCCAATGACTTTCTTTGGGATCCTGCATAAACTAAGAAACCACACTAACAACAAAGGAAATGTCAGGTCGACTGTGAGTAAGATCAATGAGACTGTCAACCAGTGGTCGATAGAGTGTAGCATCGACTTTGGGAGTTTGACAAGTTTTAGTCAGCTTTACTCTAGATAGAAAAGGAGTAGCACATGGCTTACAATCTGTCATCTTAAAACATGTCAAAAGATCCAATACATATTTAGATTAAGAAATGAAAATATCATCACACAGTGGTAATGCTTGAAGACCCAAAAAATAATGTAGAGCACCAAGATATATCATGTCAAAGGAGTCAGCAAGTTGCTTCTTCAATCTAAGGATGAGATCAATGTTACTGCTAGTGATGACAAGGTCATCAACATATACAACAACAATCAAAGTGTTTCCATGAGTATGGAGTGCATATAAGCTGTGATTAGATTCAAAACGTTTGAAACCAAGATGAAGAAAGAAACTGTCGATCTTAGCATACCAAGCTCGAGAGCTTGTTTCAAACCATAGTAAGACTTCTTGAGTCGACAAACCAGGGTAGAATCTGTCACAAAACCAAGAGGTTGTTCCATAAAAATTTCTTTAGATAGTTCACCATGAAGAAAGATACTCTTCACATCCATTTGATGGATTTTCCACCCAAATCGAGCAACAAGAGAGAATCGGTCGAAAAGAGTTCATCTTCGCAACAGGGGCAAAGGTCTCAGTGTAGTTGATGCCTTCTTGTTGAGAAAAACCTTTTGCAAGCAAGTGAGCTTTATGACACTCAACAACACCTTCAAAGGTAAATTTGGTCCTGTAGACATATCAACACTTCACAACATTCTTTCCTTGTGGTCAGGGAACTAATTCCCAAGTGTGATTCTTTGACAAAGAATCTATTTCTGTTTGCATGGCCTACTCCCATTCAGGGTTGACCTTGGGCATCTTTGTATGTAACAAAGTTAGAAGTTTCAAGTACGTGAGTCATCAATGCAACATTGGCATGTTGCTTTTGGCTTTGAGTTTGTCGTCTTGAAGAAATATCATTGACATTAGGTCCAATAGCTTCAATGGTCTTGGCAACCCATCTGGGTAGACAAGAAAGGGGTGAAATGCTGATCAATGCAGAAGGTTGATCATAAGTCGGAACAATTTCAGTCAACATAAATGGCGGACCGGTTGAAACAAATATTGATGGACCAATCAACTATGAGGTCCACGGTCTAGTCGAAATAGGCACAAAGTTCAACTGCCTAGTCGAAGAACTGAAAAACGGAATAGGAGAACCAAAATTTGAAACAACATCAAGGTGATCATCCTGTAACAATCCAAAGGAGGCTTTCAACAACTTGATGCCAGAAGATTTCTCATCAAATTGTACTTTTCGTTGGATAATGATTTGACATTTGACAGGATCAAATAGTCGATAAGCTTTAGACTCTTCAAAGTAGCCCATCGTGATGCAAGCATGACTCTTCACATCCAACTTCTTTCTGCAATCATTGGAAATATGAGCCCAGGAAACACATCCAAACACATGGAGGTGGTTGACCGAGGGCTTCTTTCGACACCATTGTTTGACTGGAGTCATCAAAGGAACAACTTGAGTTGAGTTGCGATTGAGCAGATAGTTTTCACAATATACAGCTTCATCCCAGAAGTAAGGAGGCAAATCTTTGGCTTGCAAAAGACATCTAGCCATTTACACTAACGTCTGATTCTTGCATTCTGCAATGCCATTTTGCTGAGGTGTATGAGGAACCGACTTTTGTCAGTCAATACCAGATCAAACTAGGTATTCTTCAAAAGGTCGATTGACATACCACCATTCTCTGATCTTAGGCACTTGATGCCAAATGGGTCGCCCACATTGCTTTTCAACAAAGGCTCTAAATTCTTTGAACTTTTCAAAGACAAGATTCTTATTCTTTAGAAAATAAACCCAAGTGAAACGAGAGAGATCATCAATGAAAGTCAAAATATACCTTGCAGTTGCTAAGGTAGGTAGATTGATGCATCAACGATCACTATGAACCAACTATAGGAGGTTCCATGCTTGCCACGTTTTGCCAGAGTTAAAAGGTGCCTGATGATGCTTGCCAAGCACACATCCTTTACAGACTCCATTCGGGGGAAAAACTTTTGGTAAACCGACAACCATATTCTGAGTTGCCATCGACTGCAAACTTCGAAAATTCAGGTGTGTGAGTCGTTCATGCTAAGTTCAACTTTGTTTGTCAGTGTGAGCAACAAGCGTAGTCGGTTCAGAGTCGGTTCGAGTCGTGCCACATAATTTATACAAACTGTCCTTTGGGTCGAGAAACCCTCTGATGACAATCGATCGACCTTTCTTCAAATCTCGAACAAAGAACCGATCTAGCCAAAACTCCAAAATCTTACCTGTCTGTGTTAACTGAGAGACAGACAACATATTGGCACTGAGGTTTGATACATGATAGACGTCGACATTTCTCCCATGTCGACAGGAAACATCACCCTGACCAACAATATCGAGAGAAAAACCATCAACAACATAAATATTCCTTTCCTCAGCGTCATTCAAGGAGATGAACAAGGAAGCGTCCTTAGCCATGTGATGAGTGCACCCAGAGTTGACTACCCATTCATTCTGCTCAAAATGAGACAGCAAGGCTTGAGAAGTTCCGATTTGGAAGATGAAATTGGAAGATGAAATTATTATCGTGTCGGCGAACAACAAACACGTCTCCTTCAAGGTGTTTAACCTTCTCTTCTAAATTGTCTCTCTTCTTGTAGCATACCTTCTCCACATGTCTAGTCTTGCCACAATATTGACATGTCTTCTTCTTTTGACTTTGATTGGGTGCATCTATCTGTCCTTTAGGTTTTTGGTTGAGGCATCCAGGTCTCTGTGTAGGGTTATCAAATCGTCCTCTTTCCTTGTGATTCGACTTGCCCTTTCCCTTGAGAAAGTGGGCTTGATGTTTACCACCAAGCTTGCCTTCGTCAAGCAATTTATGCTGATCAATGATCAATAGGCCACATAAAACTTCAAATGTATAATCCTTACCATCTTCCTTTCGTGCTTGCCATTTGGTGCGAAAAGTCGAAACGAACACGTCGAATGGTGTTCTCAAATTCATTAGGACCAACTCGATGAGTTTTCCATCTTTCTTTTGGTAATTCTTTTCATATTCGCCCAATTTCAACTACTGTTCCTTCATATGTGTCGAATACTCTATTCTGTCAAAAGAATGAGGATTGAGAGAGATCAACTCTTTCTACTGCATGATGTGGCTTTCATCGACTTTATCTAACAACGACTTCAACTTCTTCTAGACTTGATGAGGACATCCGATTCCACTGATGTGAAAACGAATCTCCCGCAAGATATAGGTCGTGATGACCCCTACCACCTCATCCTTCTTTCCATCAACAACGAGCTTTAATTGATCGTCTGTTGGATCTGGAATCGCAGTCTTCGTATACTGCCACAGTCCTTTACTCTTTAGTAGGGTTTCCATGTTTGGTGCCCATATTGCATAATTTGATTCATTCAAAATTACGGGATCGATCTTCGAAGCCATCTTCGATATCTAGACAGATCATATTTGTTTCCACAAGTAACAGTTTGCAAATCACCGACCCAGAGTCAATCACACAATAGATCAGACTCAACACGATTTGAGGACAACAAGCGAGGTTTCAAACCATTGGCTTTGATACCATATTGGGGATTGGGTGTAACTTGATACGAAATAGACAAACAAAACTGTAGATGATCGAAGAGAAATAGTTTTTTGAAGACAAAAGGTGGTGTCTAAAGACACCGTTACAACACTTAAGCACAACGCATTTTGATCATAACATCACAATGCATATTGGACATCTTGTACACAACAACGATATCGGCATAATGATAATGACCCATCGGGTTTGCTATTTATAGCTTCAAGATCTAACCAACTTCCTTGAAATTGGGAGAATCTTGTCCACTTAGAATCGTCGATGGTTAGAGTTGAATCCGTCAAATCTGTGCTATCAAGTCGACTCGACAAGGATGCTCGACTCGACTGTCCATGCATCCAACTTGTAGTTGATTGCTTGGCCGGTCGATCCATCGACCGACTGTCTTCAACTGCTCGCTGATTGTTCGACCGACAGGCTTGTCGACTACTCGACCGACTGATGTAGAGATCTGGTTGATCGCAACTGATGTAGAGATTTGGTCGATCGCTTGATTGATTGTTTTCAGACGTAGGTCAATCGCATGACCAACTGATTCCAGGGGAGGTGTGATGAACCATCAAAACTTGATGTTCCAATAGCACAAGGCGGGATCCCTTAAGATGAAATCACTAATTTGCCTATTAGCATAAATCTGAAGATCATATTAGTGATTTGCGTGCTTAATGATCTTCTTTAAATAAGGGGTGAGAAGACAAGTAAGATTGAGTGCCTTGCCCTTTGGGCAAATGAAGTTAAAGTATTACTTGAAGAAGTTTGTAATGTGACGGAGAATCAACAAGTTATGTTATACATAAACATCACCAATTTACTCACCACATTGATGCAAAGAACTATATGATAAGTCCATTAAGATGCTTTGTTGTTTACCAACTCAAAACCAACCAACATATGATGCAATCAATAAAGCAAAGAGATCAACAACAACCATCAAATAAGAGTGAACAACAACTTTAATCTTCATTGACAAAGATTGATTACATTGAAGGACAAGAAGGGCATGGATACCTCTCCAAAATGTTCTTTTCTAGCATGCAAAACAGTACACAAGAAGTATGTAACAGATTTGAAGATAGAGATACATACCGCTAGAATTTGAGATACATACTGCTAGATACATAAAGATAACATAATTCACCCAAGCTTTTCCTCGTTCTAACCTGCAAATTTACAATACCATTGACCTTCTTAAGGGAGATTTTCTCTACTTGAACTTCTCATTTGCAAATGAGATCTCATCCTTTTATAGCCATTTCTCCTCCACTAATTTTACCATAAAATATTATTTAGAAAAGTCTAGAGAGCCTTAGATCTTTCTTTTCTCCAAGAAATATTAAGAAAAGATTATAAAAAGGGTCTAGAAATGCCACTTGTCCTCTTTAGCATGAACAAACTCTTGAAGATGCTTTCTTTCTTGGATAAATGGGCTGCTTTAGGACCCTCTAGGTTGAGCGCTCCCTTATAGATAACCACTCCTTAACTACTTTCACAAAATAATAATAGATGCCAAGTCAGATAGGGTGTTCTTCAAGTTAGGGAAATACTCCTTGGGATGATAAAAGAATGCCATGCGTCTTCTCATTAGAGCTAGGGTGTTCCTTCAAAACCTCCTTCAAGTTGGGCACTTCAAACATAGCTAGGGTTTGCAGCAAAGTTGAAATCATTGTAACTCTCTCAATTTGGTCAGATATTCTATGATGACCACAATTATATATTCTGCAGCCACTCTGCACCTACTTGCATTGATTAGTCGCTAACAAACTCCTTACAAAGTGTATCTCATGGGCATATGTGCCCCTACACAAAGGATCTCATAGAACAATGTGCCAGAATGGGTTTTCCTCTCTAAAAACATGCAATGACAAGTGTAGTACATGCCAAGTGGAACCTCCTCCCTTGGTGCACCCTTCAAGAACCTCATCTTGCAATAGTGTACATTGAATAACAATGAAGGACCAAGTCAATGGAGCACTCCTCAAGATGTGGTTCACCCTTTCCCTTGGGATAACAAAAAGATGCCAAGTGTCTTCATGTAATGCAAGGTGCTCTCCTAAAAGCTTCAATGGCGTGAAATGCCTCCAAATGCACAACTTATGCATTGGGATATGTGAAATGCCTCAAAGTAAGAAAATGTATCATTATATGTAGAAGACACCCCAAAAGGTGAATCACTACCACATGTGCAACATTGCCTCCAAATATTTGTACTCAACCATAGAACATGCCTCAAAAAACATAAGTACCACAATACGTTAAAGAAAAAGGAAAACATGTAGATCTCCATCTCTTCTGAGCATGATGAACATGACTATGTTAGCATTCACGAACCGTAACAAGCTCCCAAAGTTCACATCCTCATCACAATATGACTGAGAAGAATGCTTTGAAAATGCAAAAATGAGTCTTGCATTTTAAGGTGGTAATAGGTGGGATAATCAGTGGAAATGAGCCCAAACCCTCACAATTAGAGAAATTCATAGGGTGGTAGAATAGGGTTAGTGGGATGGTTAGATGTAGGGATTTTTGCACTCTTTGACTTTTAATGCAAAACAGAAATTTCTTCTCTTTCCTAGAGGTTTCCCTGATCTCAACTCTCTGAATTTCCAGCTTTAGGGCTGTTATGGAATAGAAATAAAATAGCAGCAACAGTGGGCAATATTTCATCTCTCAACAACCCCAATTCACTAGGCAATTCAAAAGAAAAAATACCCAAGTGTGCCAACAAGTTTCAGTCCTCAGGGGCAATCTTGTCATGCATAAAATATATCTGAAATTCATTTTATGACAACTGTAAATACAGAAACAAATCTTCAATATTAATGTTAAATCACTTAACAATTGTAGTTTTAACTTATGCCAAATTAGCAAGACATATAAGTGCTAGAAATTACAAAACCATGAAGAAATAGATGGCTGAAAATCAAATCTGTAATAGAGACAATTTTGGACAGCTGAAAACTTCATATGTATGCATAAAGATGAAGTTCATGTACATACCAGCCTTATCCCAAGGCTAGTACAATCCTCTAGCTTTCCAAAACCATAGCCAGAGAAAACAATGAAAACCCTAGATCACACCAAGGAGCTCCAACAAGCTAGCATCACAAAAGCATGTCCTCCAAGACAAGATGTTTACTCTTCTTCTTCTTCTCTTCAAGTGCAACCTACAGTTTCATCTCAAAACCCTAATCTCTTAGTCTCGAATGGATGAAACCCTAACCCTAGTATTTAAGATGCTCCAAGAAGCTCTAAGAGACCCTAGCGACTCCCAAGACAAGAGAGATAAAGTACAAATGAAGATGCACAACATAATCAACAAAGATGAGAATGACGAAAGGACTCTCTCCTTCATATATATGCATGAGAGGAAAGAGAGGCCATAAATACATATGTGGGCCAAGTCCTTACAAACAACTTATGAAGCCACATGTAGGTGTTGATCTAAAAGACTGTTTTACGGTCTTAAGGTCAACCTCACGAGGATATGAATCCCCCTGTGTTTTTAGAGAGGTGGTACTCCTCTTGTTCTTATGATTCCAAGAAAATAAAATGAAACAAAATAAAATCTGAGAAGGACCAGACTTTGTATTTACATTCACTTTCAAGGAAAACAACACCTAAGATTTGGAACCAGGTGTTTTAAAATAAACTCATATGTATAATATTTACAACGTGAATAGATTAAGATGCATACAAAGTATATAGAACTAATATATCCATCACAACATTCATTAGAGCATTTAACAATACCACAAATAGAGAGAATAGAAATTGGATCGCAAATAAAAGAGAGCTTTAAATTATCATTTTATAAAGCACCAAAAAGATTATGATAGATAAAACATTGGGTAACTCAAGCTTCTGATCAAAGTCTTTGAGAATATAGTAATGTAATATCCCGAGTAGCTCTCTTGGAGTCTTAAAAATAATAATGGGTCTTTAAATACAAAGGTAAATGTCTTGCGAAACCTCCCATCTCTCTAAAGCACAAAGCCACGCTTTAGTCGACATCGCTTCTCAACGTCAACGTTCAATCCTCGTGGTCCTTAGAGCAGTGCGAGCCCAAAATAGGGTTCACCCATGAAGCTTCTATCATTCAACTGCAGGGGAGTGACGAGCTCCCAGAAGAAACTCGCCCTGAAACAACTGATTTTGTTGAATCAACCTTATGTAGTTCTTCTTCAAGAAACTATAGCGAAGGAGGCTTTAGTGATTAGGATGCTGGAGTCTTTACTTTCATCTTGTAAGTTCGATGGTTCTGATGCAAATGGCCAGTGGGGTGGGTTGGCAATTGGTTGGAATTTGCGACTGGTTAAAGTTACAAACTCTTGGGCCTTTGATTCTTGTCTGGGGGTGGATTTGTTGATAGAAGGATTGGGCCTAGAGTTCAGGGTTCTAAATGTGTACGGATCGTACGCTGATCGAGCTCCCTTTTGGGACTCTCTTCTTAACAAACATTTGCTCAGAATAACGAACCTCATCCTTGGTGGGGACTTGAATTTTTCTTTGGGGGAAGTGGAAGTTTGGGGACCCAATGCACACCCACATAATCAAACCGACCTATTTACCCACCTTCTAAATGAACAAGGGCTCATTGACATTGCTCCACTAAAGCTCCTCCCTACCTGGAGGAATCGACGGTCGGGGGATGCCCGGGTTGCTAAATGTCTTGACCGTCTTCTGGTCTCAAAATCTCTCCTGGATCTTCCTTTGTAGCTCTGGCAGTGGGTGGGATGTGGAGGTGTTTTTGATCATTCCCCTATCTGGCTTGAGTTGGTCGAGGGTCTCATCAAGCCTGCTAGTCCTTTCAAATTCAATGCTACTTGGTTAGTTGATGAAGAATTTCAGAATATTGTCAAGGAGAATTGTGTTCCTTTTGATCAAGGCTCTGGTATCCCGACTGTGGTCCAATTTGTGACAAATTTAAAACGTATCAAGCAACTGGTTATTCCTTTGGCCCATGCCAAGCGTGCCAGGGAGGAAAGTGAACTAAGACAAATTGAAGATAGGCTTGAGCACATCTCCCAGTCTGTGGATGGAGGTTACATTTCAATGGAGGCCAAGGCCGATCTCCTGGCTTTGGAGGCACATCGCAGGAAGCTGATTGATGATAAAGAGGTTGAATAGTGCCTAAAGAGCAGGGCTATCTGGCTAAATAAAGGTGATGAGAATGCAAAATTTTTCCATGCCTTTGCGAAAGGAAGGAAGGTTGCAAACACCACATGGAAGCTAAAAGATCAATCAGACGCTACTGTCTCCTTGTTTGAAGGATTAGCCCAGATGGGGAAAAATCATTTCTAGTCCCTTTTCAGGGATGACCAAAGAGTTAATATTGCAGGGATTATTATACTAGCTCTATTCTTCCCCAGATTCGCTGACGAGGATGGGAACATAGACCTTTTTGCGGAAGCAGGTATGGAGGAACTTAAGGAAACTCTCCACAACTTTCAGAAGGATAAAAGCCCGGGTCCGGATGGATGGACTGTCGAATTTTATCTGTGTTTCTTTGAGCTCCTCGGGCCTGATCTCCTTCATGTTGTTAAAGAATCCAGGAGAAATGGGAGGTTGTATGCCCCTATAAATGCTACCTTCATTGTTGTTATCCCAGAAACGAATGAGCCACAATCCTTTGATGATTTCAGGCCAATATCATTATGTAACTGTCTGTACAAAATTGTGGCCAAGGTTATTGCTCGGAGATTAAAGCCAATACTTTCGGGTGCCATCTCGCAAGAACAGTTCGACTTTCTAGAGGGGCGTCAGATCGATGAAGTGATTGGCGTAGCACAAGAGGGGCTCTGCAATTTAAAGACCTCAAGATCTCAGGGGGGAATTTTGAAAATTGATTTCTCCAAGGCCTTTGACCGTGTCAATTGGTCCTACATTAGACTCCTCCTTACTCACCTGGGGTTTAAAGTTCCTTTTATCAGATGGGTGATGGCCTGTTTATCCTCCGTATATTTTGTAGTCCTTATTAATGAGGCAACCTCTCCTTTTTTCCATTCTGAGAGAGGCCTAAGACAAGGCTGCCCCCTCTCTCCTCTACTATTTCTGTTGGTCGTGGAAGGGCTTAGTCGTGCAATTGGTCAGGCTGTTGGCTCGGGGGATTTTCAAGGTGTTTCGGTTGGCCCGGGTCTCAGAATCGCTCACCTTCTCTTTGTGGATGATATCCTCATCTTCTGTAGTGGGCAACAGAGGGATGCTGAAAAACTTGCAGAGATTATCAACTTGTTTTAGGGGGCGACTGGAATGGTTATCAAGGTCCAAAAGTCTACTTTGTGTTTCACAGGTATGGAGGTGGTCGATGAAGCCCACTACAAACAACTTTTCCCATTCCCTACTATTGATTTCTCGGAAGGCATCAAATACTTGGGCTTTCATTTTAAACCAAATAACTACCGCAAAGTTGACTGGCGATGGCTATTGGCAAAGCTGGAAAAACGTCTTAAAGGTTCGAGTTTTAGATGGCTCTCAAGAGTTGGAAGACTTACCTTGGCTAAATCTGTTCTGGAAGCTATTCCTGTCTATTAGATGTCCCTGGCTTGGATTCCGAAGGGGATCCTCGAGAAGGCCAGATGAATCTGCTTTCGTTTTATATGGTTGAGCACTGTGGAACAATATACTCCCCCTTGGGCGAAGTGGGATCGCCTTGCCCACCCAAAGGCACTGGGTGGCTGGGGTTTGAAAAATATCTTTCTTTTCTCAAAAGCGTTGGCGGCCAAAGTGGGTTGGACACTGATTTCAACTATACTAGCTTATGGACCTTGGTGGCAGTACACAAATACATCAGGCCAGATACAATTGAAGACTAGATTCGAAAACTCGAGAAATCACATCCCAACTATTCTATTATCTGGAAAGCAATGATCTCTTCATTCCCTGTCATTGGCGAAGGCCTGGCTTGGCGGGTTGGTAGGGGGAATCGTGTCAGGATTGGGGTTGACCCATGGCCGGGTTGTGGACAAGCTCATATCCTTCCTAATGAAATTACCGATAGAATTCACGAACAAGATCTTCTCTTTCTTTCACGGGGGGCCGATCCGGGTTCCACTTCAATCAACAAGGCTGGATGGGCCCTGAAGCTTTGGGTTTGGAAGGTAACCAAGCTCTTATGTGGAACAACTATACACTGGCCCTCCATTCGGGTCATATCAGGATTATTGAAAGAGATGATGAACTGGTGTGGCAGAAAGCTCCCCATGGGGTATATACGCCAAAATTGGGGTATATTGCTTTAAATATTTAGATCATGCACAGGGAACCGAGTTGGTGGTGGCAAGGACTCTGGAACTTAAAATGCCCACAGAAGGCAAAGATATTCATGTGGTGTGCCATCTATAACAAAATTCCTATTTGGGACAATATGGGGAAGCGTTGCATTGCCGGCCCTGGCTGGTGCCCCTTATGCAAAGGGGATAATGAATTCAGTATCTGTTATCACTCTGTAATTTTCCCGCCTATGGGAGGAAAGCCACAGAGGTAACCTACAAACCACTTATAGGCTGGAAGCTAGCCCTTCAATCCAGAGAGGGATCTCTCTTTATAGCTCAGTCAAGAATGACAGGCTATCTAATCAGTACAATGGCTAGATCATTAATGAGGATAGGGTCGAAAATGGGGTTTGGTTGGGCAAGAGGAAAAGGACCATTGGGCATGGAGTCAGTTTCAGATATACCAATCACATAACCTCCAAGACTGGTTAATAGGAACATGTGCGCTCAAAGGCAAGATATATGGCATCAAGCTACACATTTAAACTGTTGTAGTATTGATGGTGGAATAAGAAAGGCAATCTGATTAGAGCAGAGCATTTAACCAAGAATGAATTCTGCAACCATTTTCAGACTTAGAATGAAAGTCAAATGAATGTAAAGATATAGAGCACCATTTGCTGAATTCCATACCCATTCAAAATAGAAGAACAACATAACATCGATGCTTGAATGTCAATGAAATAGAGCATTACTGAAAATGAATTCTGCATTCACATATTCTCCATTCAAACAAGAGGAAAATATTTAATGAATGAGACTGAGTAAGAGAACGAAATACACAGGGAGACAGACTGCAAGGCACCATAACATGAATCTTTGAGGAAATGCTCCAGTACTTCTGCTTGGATGGCATTATTGACAACGGGTCTGATACAAAGGCCCTTGGAATCCTCAGGACTGAACCCCTTCTTGATATTGAAAAGATGTATTTATAGAGATCATACATTCGAGAAATTCTAGATAATTATTACATAATGAAAATAGAAAATAGATAATGATCATAACAATTTTCAAAGCTGTCTCGAAAAGATGATGCCATCTGGTAGTCTCTGCTTGGTGGTCCCGAAAATGCTCCATTGAATGTGCTTTATACTGCCACCTGTAGCTATCCTTTGGGAAATTGATTCTACTCTTCTGTCCATTGGTCCTTTGATGCTGGAATGTTCAACTACCCCTGTTGCCAAGTGTCTTTGAAATAAGTTTTTGTCTGCTCATTCAACGCCTAAAAATGGGATGCTCTGCCACATGATCTGGAGATTTGCCAAGTGTTTCACCAACTATGTCATCGAAAGCTAAAATGGTGTTTTGACCTTATCCTTTGAATGCTTAAATATTTGCTCGAAATCTGAGATATGAAGCTAATTTTTTGGGCCTAAAAATCTGGAAGAGAAAATGTTGAATCTGCCAAGTATCCACCATATTCATAGAATGAAATTATTTTTTGAATCCCCAAAATCCTCTTTTTTACTCTTTGTCTTTAAGTACCCTGCCACCTGGAAACAACTTCTGTCAGCAGTGTCTTTGAAATATTCGAATTGATATTTGGACATGTTGATTTTGCTGCCCTAACTTGCTGCGCAACAGTAATCTACAGGAAATGCGCAGCAAGGGTTATCTCCATGTATTTGCAATTTTTGACAATGACCAAACGCTCTGGCTTCATGCCCAGCTCTTCCATATCTTGGCCCTCCTGCAAAGCATACCCAAGAAGGAAACTTCCTCCTACTGAATTCCTTTAACTCCAATGTAGCGACTGCCTCCTTGGAACGCTTTAATTGTGGCAACCATGCCTCTGCAGACTTTGTATCAACTTGTGTTTATTCATTTGATGTAAGAACTTTTAAACCACCATGTCCACCCTTCTCAAAGCACTCAAGAAAATGCCTTCAAGTTGAATGACACCTTCAGAAGACATTGTTGATCTGTTGTTTCGATAATTATATGATCAGATTTCACCATCTTTGCTCTCACAAATTCTGAAAGCATTTTCACGAAATGAACTCCTCCTCTGCAATGTAGACAGCTATTTCTGGGTTTTGCAATATCTCCAACTTTTGTCATTAGGGAAGAAACTAATGATCCACTAATGTCTACTTCACCATCCATTGATATTCAATTTCTGCTTGGCGTGCAACAAACCCATGAGAGTTAACATTTGGCATTCAATCGTTTAAAACCCTGGCAGCTGGCATTTTTTTATCACTGGGATATATCCCACATGCGCCGACAAAAAGACTCTGTTGTGGTTTATATATGTCTAGGAAACCATACCCATTCGACGCGTTGAACAAAGAATGGCCCCGTGAGCTCCCTCGTGGCTTCTCCTTGATGCTTGGTCGCGGGCCTTCACTTGTGATGTGTTGGTAGTTGGCGCTTGATAGCTCGTGGACTTGGCTCTTGGTCTTATGTGTTGGGAGCCCAATACTTAGTTTGGAAATTGGGCCTTGGGCCTAAATTTTTTATAAAACAGAATTAAAACACCATCTAAAGAACCCGAGAGCAAAATTGGTTTTAAAAAACTAATTTTTTGATTGCCAAACTTTGTAGGTTTTTTGCCCCAACTTCCATTTTTTGTCATTGATGAAATTGACGCCAACAATAGGCTGCCTAGCGCTACAAAATCATCCATAAATGCAGGAGCGCTACGAAACTTGTAGGCGCTACAAAAAGACCAAATTGCACTGGCGCTGCAGAAGTGACAAGTTGTTGCGTAAATGCCAAAATACTGCAAAATGAGCTAATACAATCATAAGTAGCACAAAAATTATAGAGTGCTAACAGTATCCATCTCTTATCACTTGCCCATTCACCCAAAGGGTCTGGGCTGAAATATCAACGCGACTAAACCAGGTTGTGGTATGGGATGGTCTCTCAGTGGAGATGGCTGGGCATGCTTGGGTTCATGTTCAGGCCCACATAAAGATAAAATCTCTCCCCCTCATTGTTTTCTGGGGCATTTGGTTAACTCGCAACAAAGCCATTTTTCAGGATCGGCCTTCTATTCCAGATTGTACTGCTGCTTAGGGCCTCTTGATCCTCTCTCACTTCCCACAGGAAAAAGATACACCTGTTGTTCGTATTATTATCCCTGAATCTATTGACCGCACCAATCCATGGGCCTTCTTTGA
>ML826005.1:62965-74073 GCA_009831015.1 Picea engelmannii | reverse complement strand
TTAAGTGACCTCCACATCATCAAATTAGCCTCAAACAAACCCCAACATCCTCATGAAGTTCCCCCAAATGAAGTCGACCCTCCCTTAGTGAGAAATTTGCTTTAAAAAATGTCAAAGGAGAGGGACGTCCTGGCTTTTGACACATCGTGAGTGTAGAGGATGTCCATGTAGATGTAAATAACTCGTATGTGCCTCGAAGAGAGTGACCAATGCCTCAAAATCCGTGTTGTGCATCAAAATGTGGTACTGCCTCAAAAAATGTGCAACTAGATAATCATGTGCAAAATAGTCTTCGAAGGCCCAAGTGTGGTACATACATAAGAGAGGATCCATGTGGGTAGGGTGTGTTAAATCATGGGTATAACAACCCTTACAAAGCACAATCACCGTTTATAAAGCAAATAATAAGGGAAAAGCTATGACCCTGTAAATCATGTATCCTAGTAGATCCACCTCAAAATGCTTGCATACCTACCCATGACATAAATGCCCAACATCAGAGGGAGTTACCAGCTCCAAAGGGGTAGTCGACCGGAGCAATAAAACCAAGCACCCTAAGAATGGGGACTAAAAAGACATGCCATTACCATCCACATGAGAGGATCTGGGTAACCTCTAACCAACACGTGTACATCACATCCCATCATGGCCACATACAAAAAAATCGTCACACTTTTGGTGCATCAGAGTGGTCACATCTCGTGAAAAAATATAGGGTACACTTCAGAGAATTTGGGGTGTAACAGTTGGCTCCAACTTGGGCACATGTGCTCATCTTGTGTGTGCATGAGAACTCCAAAATATTCCAGAGACCTGTACACTTGAAAGTACCAAGGTTGCGAGGGAGTGACCCCCCCCTCGCTCTCGCTCCTAAAGCGCGCTCCCTTTTGGGAGCATTTTTCGAGAGCGCACTCCCTACGGAAAAAAAATGCTCCTTACCTTAAAACGCTCCCAAAAAATGCTCCTTTCCTTAAAAACACTCCCAGAAATGCTCCCTGCCTTAAAAAGTCTCATAACTATGCTTGGAAGCGAAACTTTTAGGTGAATATGATGGTGATCATATACTCGGAGGAGACATGCCACCCCCATCCATTAGCAGTGTTCCAAATGCATCAATTTTGCCTTTATCTTCACAGCGTCCATTGTCACGTGGGAGCCATTCAGTTGTTGGTCGTATTCCACGAACACTTCCATCTACTCCTACTCCTTTTCTTCAAAGATCACGAGAGAAGAAACTAAAAGTTTCTTGTGGCAAGAGGAAAACTTAGAACATACTACTTAGTACTTGCTACTATATACTAGATCTCTTTTTATGTTTCCTGTTTAGGAGTAGTCTCTAAAACTTAGTACTTTGCCTTGACTCTTTATTATAGCTTATTTTGTAAACAATGAAGTTATGAACATTATATGAAAGTTTACCTTTGAAGTTTGAAGTTTTGAAATTTGAACTATTGATTGAATCTTACAACTCTTTAGTAATGAATATGATGCTCTAGAGTCTATTTCATTTTGTGGTTGATGTTCTCTGTTCGTATGTTACAATCTATTGATGACAAATGTTTATGATTGATGTTATATGTGTACTAAATGGTTGATGCTTTAATGATCATCACTATCAATTAGTTAAATGATCTTATATCTATGTTTTCATGTTAATTGATTCGACATTCTGCATGCTTTATATATATATATTATGTATTATATAAATAACGCTCCTGAAACACTCCCGCTCTCGGAAATTTTTGAAAATCGACGCTCCCACTCCCTTTCCCCGCACCCAACAGCCTTGCTTGAAACATTCTCACAAAATGGATATTAAATGCAAGGGAGGTGAAGACACAAGTGCCTTTTCCCTTCTTGGAGATAAAAATAAATCCATGCATGAAATGAACAAGTACATGACACCAATCTTTAGAGAATTTCAGACGATGTAAACATCATTTCCTTTATTCCAAAAATAATGAAATGCAAACACACAATCTAGAAAACTTACGTACAAGGATGCCCCGAAGACATCAAATATTACCTTGATAAAACATTTTCAAAACTTGCCTATTGATGGGCAAGGGTAGTTTCTCACCATCCAAATGACTTAAGTAAAAAGAATTGATACATGCATCATCTTCAATCATGTAAGGGCCTAACAAAAGACTTCCAAACTTACCATGTTTACCTGCTTTTTCATTTCGTTTGTTCCACAAGAGGACAAGGGTGCCCTTTTGAAAGCTTCTTCAGCAAGTCTTCCTGTCAAACTTACTCTTTGTCTTTTTTGGACTGTGTATCAGGTAATCAAAAGCATGTCTTCGGTTTTCTTCAAACTCAGTCAGTTCATTGATTCTACCTTGCATTGCATATAGATCGGAGGAGTGTTGTTGCATGAACCTCTAAAATGGTATCTTCAAATGAACTAATAATGTTACTTCCATCTCGTAAACTAGCTCAGATGGGCTCTTTCCAATGGAGTCCTTGGTTATTCTATCTACCCATAGAGCATACTTTATCTTGCTATCCCAACTTTTCTTGTTGTCCCCCACTGTCTTCTTGAGAATGGTCATCAAATTCTTGTTGCTTGACTCAACAAGACTATTTCCCGGGGGATAATAATTGGAGGAATGGGATAGGACAATGCCATAGTTAAAACAAATTGTAGACAAATATGCAAAATTGAATGCTTTGGCATTGTCAGTGGTGGTCATTGTTGACACCCCCGAAATGGGTGATGATTCTTTCTTCCAAGAAATCCATGACTACTTTATCTGTGGCCCTCTTCGTCGATATCGCTTCAACCCATCTAGTGAAATAATATGTCGTTGTAAGAATCCACTTATGACCATTGCTTGAATTATCCTTGAATTCAGCAATAAAATCAAGGCCCCATTGTTGGAAGGGCGCTTCCACTACAACTAGTTGAAGAGAGAGGGTTGCCAACTTTTGCTTCCCTGTGAACAATTGACACGGTTGGCAACCTCTCATGTACTTATGCATGTCTGAAAAGATACTCGACCAATAATAACTACCTCGTAGAATCTTGTGAGTGGTGGTCTTTATTGCATGATGTCCTCCACCTAGCCCTTTATGAAAATCATCCATCAACTTCTTTGCTTCTTCTAAGTCCTACACATCTCGATTCCTCCATCCAAGGCCTTTGTCTATGAAACAATACTTAGAGGCCTTCAATCTTAAAGCTCTCTTTTTGTGGTTCTAAAGGTCCCTAGGAGTTGTAAGGTTCTTGAGGTAGAAAATGATATCTGTGGACCAATCATGAAGTTCCAATTCTTCAATCGTTGTTGAAATCATAGGGAATGCATCATCCTCTAATCCAAGGGTGACTTCATTCCCTTCAACTAACATATGCGCCAAACCTCTGCCTTTGACCAATTTAGTGGGCACAATTTCCCAGTCGTATTCCTTGATCTTAGTCACCCACTTACCTCTAGTTCCCAAGCAATCATGTTGAGCCAAGATATCTTTTACAGTTGGGTGGAAGACATAGCCAATCACCTTGGAATATCCAACATACGTTTTGAACGATGTAAGGACTTGACCAAAGCGTAGGCCTACTTCTCCATAATAGAATGGTTCAATTCGACCTCCCTGTAGACTTTACTCATGTAGGCTATGCGGTGTTCTTCATCTTTATCATTCTTGCGAAGTAACACCCTTGCAATCTTATTATTAGAAGCAAAAGAATAAATTTGAAAATTCTTGGAATAATTCAAACTTACCAATACAGGAGATCTTAAAATAGCATCCTTGATAAGTTTGAAAGTTGCCTTATTGTCTTCATCCCATTTGAAAATTGCGTCCTTTTTTAGCGACTTCATTATAGGCTTAGTGATCTCGGTAAAGTTTGGAATGAATCTTCGGATGAAATTGATCTTGCTGAAAAATGATTACAAGGCTTTCTAAGTTTGAGGTAGAGCAATTTTCTAAATTCCTTTCTCTCTCGAGATCAATTTTTACTCCATCTTTTGTAACAATGTGCCCAAGAAGTTTTCCTTCAAGAACCCTAAAGATTAACTTCATTAGGTTTAACGAGATTTTGTACTTACAACACCTTTCAAATACCTATCTAAGATGCTCGACATGGGACTTCTTGGTCTTCCAAAACACTGTGAGGTCATCTTGATAAATCTCAATTATTTTTCCCATGAGATCTTTGAATTCATAATCCATGGCTCTCTGAAAAGTAGCACCTACATTCATTAGCCCAAAGGGAATCCTCAAATACACATAAGTACCCCAAGGTGTAGTAAATGTCATTTTATGCCTATCATCTTTGTTCACCAAAACTTGATTGTAACCTGAAAAACCATCCAAAAATGACAACATCGTAGATCATGTGATTCTCTGTAGCAAAGTTTCCATGTTTGGCAACAGATAATTGTCTTTCTCATAGCCATGTTGAGATTTCTGAAGTCCACACAAAGTCTTATCTCACTGGTTTTCTTTCGTACTATCACTAGGTTGGAGAGCCAAGTAGAATGTCTTGTAGGCGCAATGATTCTTGATTCATACAACTTTTGCAATTCTTTTTGGACAAGAGGGGACAACTTTGGGTTGATCTGCCTCAGCTTCTATTGGAATGGCTTGGCACCTTCATTCAAAGGACTGGTATGTTGAAATATATCCCCTTTCTAGGCCTTTAAATCATCATAGGAGAAAGCAAATATGTCCCTGAATTCTCTGATAAGATCTTCAATCGTAATTCTTTCCTCTCCTAATACTCCTTTGCCAATTTTTATCATATCTTTGAATTCTCGGTGTATCCGATATTGACTTCCTCATAATCATCAAGCCTAGCCATCTCTTTCTTCCTTTTGTACCTGGCATGCCTATCGAACAAGCATTCAAGAGGCACAAGTCCTGTTGGGATCCTGTTTTCCTTCATCTCTTCCTCTGAACCTTCTTCTCTCTAGACTCCAATCAATCTGGTTATCGAAAAATTCCTGCAAGTTGTTCATGAATCTCAAAATATGTGTATCATCATCGAAAACTTGTCAATTGACAAAATTATCTAGGGATTGATGGCCTAAAAATAACTTCCATTTTCCATTCTTCATCAAATCATCACATCTGTAGCGTCACGGCGAAGATAACTACTGCATCGGCTCTTTCATTCTAATGCCTTGGCTCAGTTGTCAAGCATAAAGCATTGAACCATTCCATGTCGTCCCATACTACATTCCTTTATCTTTTCAACCTTTCATTTTTAGAAGCAACAATACCTTTCACTTGGGAAACAACTAGGTCAAAATCACCAATAATTTTCAAAATCTGAATTCCAAGATCTTTAACTAACTAAGTTCAACCCAAGTAAAAGTGCTCTATATTCAACTACGTTATTAGTTCCTTCAAACTCCAAACGAAAAGCGTAGCATGAAACATTATCTTCTAGGGAAGTGAATACAATACTTGCGCCCATACCTACTTGGGAGTATGCCCCGTCGAAGTTCATCTTCCACATGTTGACTTCTACCTTGGGAGCTAATTCTGTCGCAAGCACAGTGTAAGATCCAAGCTCCTCTTCAAAACAAACTACTTTTCTCTCGAGGTCCCAGGGAACCTCCACATGATATTTCCTCATCGGCTCTCTATGTAAGATGACTAGTAAGCCTTGAAAGTTTCAAATAGTGGCATATGACAAATCCATCTAAATACTACCTTCAAGCTCAGCAGCCCATTTCCTAGATAGGAGCATTCCTCAAGCATAAGGAACATCGATGACTACTATATCCATTACTAAGCAAATGTCTTGATGAGCGGCCAAGCAAACTTGAAGATCCTTGATTAATCCACACACTTTGACTTCCCTGGAGTCCATGGCACAAATATTCCTATACGGTCTTAATGTCTTCAATCCCAAACATTCCATCACCTTGAGATACATTACATTCATTAAGGCTACGAAGTTCACCAAACAATTGTGTAAGAACCAAGTTTTCCACTACCATAGATATGAAAAATGGTTGGTTCTCCGGATTGTTGCTCCTCTTATGCATGGTTTGGAGAATAATAGGGGCAACATCACTTTCATTTACAAGATGAGTTGCTTGACTCGGCAATTCAAGCCCCAAAGCTTCCTTGATTTGACGCTTTATGAAAAGGATCTTTGCTAGCTCCATGATAGGGACAAGCACCTTGGCATCGTGCATCCATCCTGTTACATCCATGATGTGTAAGTTTAGAGTATGTGTAAGTTTAGAGTGGGCGCATGAGTGCATGGTAAAGTTAAGTGAGTGAGTGAAAAAGCAAACTATAACGCATGGTATGCATGAAAGAGATAATTTTAGCAAACTCATGCGACGTCTCCTTCCATCATAAATTAATTATCATATGCTCCAATTTTAGGAATATGCGCCCTAGCCTAGGTGGATGCCACATCACTGCCACATGTCGACCTCGGAGGCTGCCACTTGGCACTGCATGGACGATGACTGGACTTCCTAAAAATAGAGGCAGCTAAAAATAAAACCTCTAAAAATAGATTCCTCTAAACATAGGGTTCTCTAAAAATAGATTCTTTGGTTCTATTTTTAGAAAATTGTCCACACAAATACTGCCAAAAATAGAAAGTCGTCTGAATACCCTTGACTTTATACTCATTAATCTCGTCTTTCTGCAAGGGATCTGAATATGCCATCATAACTCTCATGCGGACCATGATGCTCAACCTACTAAAAATAGCAATCTGGGTGACATCATCCCGAAAAAGGTCCAAAGGCCTCTGGATGCCTCAAGGATCAATACTGCGCTCTTAGAATCTGAATCTTGTTGATGATTACAGCTATGTGAGACATTCTCCAACTTACAAACCTGTGAGATGTGGATCATTGCAGTGATGTGAGTCTTCCTCTCATCTTACAAACCTGAGAGAAAGCCCCTAAGAAGGGTACATGGTTCTTGCCTGAGACAAAGCTAGGAAAGTAGAGATGACCTCCTCCATTCAAATAGTTGAGAAGAACTCCGGATGATTATCCAGTGGGAAAGGCAATATGTTGAGTTAGACGTGCCTGTGGCTGAGCACAAGGTGAATGTGTGAAATCCTGAAGTGTTGGGTGCATCATCATGTGAACAAAAATGAAGATGATGTATTAGCCTCCTCTGAGCAGCAGAGTTGACAAGAAGACTCCAGATGATTCTCCTGTGTGAGGCAATGGGAAAGAAGATCTGTAGAGTGGACGTGTTTGTGGACGAGCACAGGTGAACATGTGAAGATCTGGTTCTTTTATGTAATGCAGTGAACCAAAGATATGACATCCCTATAGATGTGCCCCTAGTGGATGAGCTCTAGTGGGTGTATCATATCCTTTGCTATATATTGTTCAAGAGTCAGACCTGCCTGTAACCCTAATTGTTATGTAAAGAGTATAGGTCGGCCCCACCTTAATGTGATTAATAATAAATGTAAAAGATAATTAATCTGGTTAATATTAATTATAATAATAATTATATTGTAACTTAGAGAGGTCGGCCCTATTGAGCCAATACACACTTATGTTGATAGGACAAGTCTAATATAAGTAAAGGAAGATTCCCCATTGTGGAATCATATCTTTCATGTGAATTTGGAAATTTCAGCAAGTACACTTCTTTAGGAAAAGTGTGCACCTCTCTTGGGCGCTAGAGTTCTAGGGTTTGAGCACCCTCTTGTGTGCTAGGGTTTATCTTGGTGGTGAAGGTCTTTCTCTTGAAGAATATAGAAAAGGATTTGGTTGGGTTTTCTTCCCTTGTTGAGAAGGGTTTCCCAAGATACTTCTTGTGTTCTTGTGCATGGTGTTTCTTCTTGTTATCTTGGTTGCTGCAACACTATTGTTTATGGTTACGTGAAATGCTAAAAATGGAATGAACTTCATGCTTAACCTAGCCTATGAAAAATCAACAAATCTGGGGCCTCGATCATAACCTACTAAAAATAGCAAGTTCCTGCAGATCGCCCGAAAAAAGTGTCATCGAGCCTAGAATCCTGCAAGGACTCATACTGTATACTCTTAACTGCCCCAAACTTCCAGGAGACCCACTCAAACCGAGCCTCCTAAAAAGTAGCAACACATGTATGTATACATCTCTCTCTCAAAAATGCATGGAAATGTTATCGCACAATTTGTACTTGCCCCAAAAGCCCAAGGCAAGTGGGTATGGAATTGGCGTAACTAGGAATAACCTATCACTGTCACCTTAATAGATCTCTTTCTATTTAGGAGTATGTTTAAGCTACCCCAGGGGAGATGTCCTCGATGACCTGGGGGGTTTGAGAAGGCTAAGGCAAATAGTCACAAGGAAACCCTTCCCCTCTCACAGATCACCCTAATCAGAGGTTTCTTTTATGTCTTAAGGATGAAGCAAATGAATAGTATTGTGTACCTGCCCAGAACAAGACAACAAGGCAAACGGGGCACTTTCCAAGTACCAGATGATTGTTAGTATTTCATAAGACAATAAACCTTCGTAAAATAAGCTAGTTGATTATGAATTTGTAGCCATGCATCAATTTATAACAGCAATCAATATATTATAACAGCCACAAGATTCAAGTCTTGAAATTGCTTGAAAAAGACAATAAAAGGTGATTTTAACTAGACAAATTGATAGTAAATTGTCACAAGCAAAATCGGCAATGATAGGCTACCTTTTAATGTCACTTTTGCAGAGATTTTGCGGCAGTTAGATGGCTGTAGCTATCTTTTGCAACAACAGCAAGTTTAAATGGTCAAAAGTGCAAGAAAACCACACACAAAACTAGCACTTACCAAGTAGATTCACTAGCAATTGTCACAATTAAATTTTGATTGGTTCTAGTGTGAGTTATGTAGGTAAATGTGCCAAATTAATGTATGTTTTGATGGTTGTAGCAATGTTTTGCTACAGCAGCAAGTTAGCTTAGGAGTTAGTCTAATTTAGGGTTAGAAAAAGTTAGTAAAGAGTTCAAGAATAAGAATATAAGTGTTTGTTTGCTCAATCACCACTTGTAAGAGGTAGTCTAGTGCCTTTCTAGGGTAAATGGAGTCACTAATGGCAACAGCAAATTCTTAAAGGAAAGATGGCAAATGATAATAATATGTTAAGGGATGGAGAGGACAAGAGAGGTGTTGGTATCCCAAGGCCTCAAAAATCCTTTTCCAGGAGAAAATTGCTAGAAAGTAACAAGGGTTAGGCCCTAGCGATTTTTTCTTTCCTTGAACAAAATGTAATAAATTATGCAATTGGCAATGGAAGTAGGGTTACTAGAGTGCTACAATGGTAGGGCTCTAGTATCTACTTCAAATTAGGTGTTTTTCAAGAGATTTTAACACATGGAAGATTATAGGAAAAAAGAATATAACACATGTCATTCCCCTAGGGTTTCAAGCTAGCAATCTCATAATATTAGACATGAAACAAGTAAAAATAATCATAGCATTCATTCACAATAAAGAAATGAAGAATTTCCACTTCACCAAGAATAATCTAGCAAATAACCCTAATCGAAGATCCTCCACAAGAAAATAGCCAAAATGCACCAAAAATTGCCTCCTTTAAGAAGTGTACACCACTAGTTTCAGCCAATAACAATTAAGGGAGGCCGAATTTCAGACCTCTACTTGAGTGATGAATGAAATGATCCAAAAAATACAAGAGATTTATCTCTTATTTATACAATGGCAATGACCTTTAATTGTTTTTTAGTTCACAAAAGGCCGACATGGCCAGTTTACATTAAAAAACCAACTTTTACATAAAATCAACATTTAAAACCCTAATTTGTCTTTTAGGGATGACATCATGCCCCTCTTAGGGTGACGTTAGGCCCCATCATGGAACGCTAGGCCTCAAAAGTGAAACGTTAGGCCTCAAAAGGCCTCAAAAGTTGCCACACGTGCCAACCAAGCCGTCTTCATGCCAACACCCTAATTGGATGACGTCAAGGCTCAATATGATGACGTCAGAGGCCTTCAAGGGCCAACGTCATGGTGCAAGGGAAAGAGCCCCCTGGGTCTAGGTCTGCCAGAGTGTCTTAGAGGAAACGTTCTTCTTCTTTCCCGGTGCCATCCTCTAGTGTCTCTCTGCCCCTGGCTGGGGTCACAGCATCCTTTTAGCCCCATGGAGGTCCGAGCTAATCATCTCCCCATATGTACTTGTCCACCGGTCATGATCCTGCAACAACAAGTACGCCCTCCATGGGCTCACAAGTCACAAGGATCATAGCAATGTCAATCACGTACAATAATCAAATCACCCAAACATGTGCATCAAACCCCCCTTTACCCAGACAAATACTCAAAGACGTTATGCAGTTTAACAAGCTATGTTTGGAGAGGGTCTCAAGATGTCCTATTGGGCTAATCCTCCTCAAGTTTGGGGTGTTTCCCAGGTGAAGACCAATCTAGGTCATGTTAGTGTATGAAATGGGATAGGGAATGTTTGGGCAAGGGGTGCAGTGATAACAGGGAAATGTAGGTCTTGCCTGTGGGTGCCTCTGTAGAGGGTGAGTTTCACCTTGTCATGGATGCCATTGTTTCCTAACCCATTCAATGCATTTTATTCTTTGTCTTGTTTCTTTTTATTTTCAAGAGAATAGATGGAGGACACTGTCCTGGTGTGGTGACAGCGTTACCCACAAGCACTTCACAGAAATGAGAAGGTTGGCTCGTGATGAGACTTAGCTATGCCACCAAGAGCCACTACCTTGGTTTGGTGACCAGATAGATGATAGTGTCATACCACTACATGCCCATGAACCTTATAGGTCGGCTCATGATGAGACCTCCTATCCACCAACTAGATCTTGAGTTTTATTTTATTTTACGGGTCCCCTTTTCTTACTGAAAAGCCATTTATTTCTTTCTCGGGAATCCCTGGGCGAAGTATCTCAAGGTTTCATTTTGGCTTTTAATTTTTGCCAGCTACTTTTACCCTCTGGGCCTTTAGCCCCTTCTTCTCACAAGGAAAGGTACAACCCTTACTAGCTTGGCAAACCCAATGCCCAAACCAAGGTAAGGGAAGATGAGAGGGACAATGATGAAAAGTTGTAAGTATGGAAGGAATGGACGATGACCTTTCATAGACCCACCTAGTGGCAACTCGTCCCTAAGGGAACCAACTTACTAGGGCACTTTGTCCCCCCCCCC
>ML826005.1:31101-47514 GCA_009831015.1 Picea engelmannii | reverse complement strand
AACATGAGATTGTGCCATAGATTGATTCATTGCAAGCTCATTGAACTTGAATATAATTACTACAAAACAATGGATATACTTTTAAATGTGCATTATAGTTTAGTTATTTCAAAACTAATGAGAGATATTTCATTTAATATCCATTTTGAATTGAAGAAACAAAAGTATATTCATATTACCAAATTCATGCAAAAGCAAAAATAGCCTAGGTTTGGAAAAAAAAAAAAAGTTCAAATTATTAAGATTAAACTAACCAAAGATTAATGCATTCTACATTTGATAGGTTATCAAGTTATCTTGCTTTCAAATTCAAGGATAAAGAATTAATCTCTTTTGAAAGTACAAGTGATGTGGTTTCAATGTATAATTTATGACAATGGATTAGAAAAATAGTTACTCGTTTTATATTTTTAAAGTTATATGGAATGAGAGAAAAAAAATTTGCCCAATGCTCTTGATGAAGTTGAGAGCACGACGTTAGCTTTCTTCAACTTGTCAGAAATGAAAGAGATTTTTTCCACCTCCTTCACAATGGGGGAGAGAGATTTCGGTACTACTATGACTATCGAGATGCGTATTAGAGAGAGAGAGAGAGGGTGCCAAAGTGCATATGTAAAATTTCAGCCATGGTTGATCCTACATCTAGAAAGAGTCTCACATGTCATAAAGACAAATTCCTTTCCCACTAATCATCATCCAAAGAAGGAAAAGTATTTGACTATGTTGAATGTGCACCTTCAAGGTGTGTGTTCAATCCATGTCCCTTTTCAATATGTCAAAGAGTAAGAAGTTATTAAGTAAAGTAGAGCAGAGATGGATATAAAAATAGAGTTTTCTTATACACCATAGAGAGCCAAAACTTGGGAAGGAGGATCATTCTTGTTAGCATCTCATCTATTATAGCCTTAATTTTCTATGCAAACAAATATCTAGTTAATTACATATTGATCTATCTTTCTACATCCATGAGGCGGGCATGTGGGAATGTTGAATGGAAACCTTGGAGAATTCGATGTGTGCGTTCTTTTTCTCTTTTTTTTCATAATACCTAGTCATGAGTTACTCCTCAATTGGAACAGGTGATGTTTCACCTTCTATTCTCTCCTTTAATGGATGGTCGACTTTGTTTTAATATCAAACGTTGTCAAGCCCATACCACCAAGGGCTTAACCCTTTACCAAAAATGATGTGCATGGGGTCAGCTTGAAATCCTCCTTGTCATTTTCCTGCACCTAATCTCTTTCACGGGGGCTTCACTCAATGAAATTGTGACATAGCACGTTTGTTCGTGGGATATTAAAAAATACCCATAATTTCACTAGACATTGGAAAAAAAAAACTAAAATCCTTTTGTTGACACCCTCCCAATACATATGTACAATTTTAAAACCCCTTATTTTTACCAGATATCCTAGGTATCCATTCTTTTCATGGAATTTGTAATACCCCTTTTATTTCTATCCTTGGTATGGAAATATGAAGGAACTCTTATACGCTCGCAAATCACAAATGACAAAGGTAATTAAAAAATGAGAAAACAAGTGCACTAACCTCCCAACATAGGGATACGCTACTGCAATAAGATAACTTTGGGTTCAAGGGCTTGGTGTTATATTAATTTCACCTTTCTTTAGTATAATACGTGGTCATGCATTTTTTTTTTAGGAAAGGGGCTTATTTAACTACAAAATATCATAGTAGAGAACTCTTGTACATAAACTTATTTTGCATCTTTGTATGAAAAAACATATGAAATCACACCAGAATGATGACTTTAACTTCTTGCAAAACAACCTTATAGTTGAATAACCTAGTGGCTTCATTTTTGAAAATGCACAATGAACATGAAGTATTTCCTTATGATTGGTTTTATTCGAAGTTTTTTAACTAAATACCCAGAGGAAATACCAATGATTGTAGCATCCCAAAGCCACCAAAAGTATTTTGGGTTCATGAATGAAAGAATACAAAAAATCGGGAGTGGAGGAGATCCATGTTTATGACATATATGATGTACCAATAAGTCATAAATATTGAGATGCAACCAACTTCATACATTGAGAGAATGGAAATCAAAGAAGAGTATTCTCCTTGTAAGTTATCCATGATTCGCAAGTACAATTTGTGAAAAAACAAAAAATCAAATGATAAAACATTGGCAACAAATTCTACTTGAGGGATTGGGACTATTGGTTTTAGGTGAAGGGAATTTCCCAAAAAATAAGGAAACCAACATACTCCATGCTCTTTTGCAAATACATAGAAGGAGATGGGAGTTATTATGAGGCACCCTCATTCAAAACAATTTTAAATTGAATCTTTTGACACTAGTGAGGCCTAATATTTTATATTTGAACTCTTTTTAAGCCTTCTTTAGTTGGTTGACTAGTATTATTATTGCAACTAAGAGGCATCCAAAATTAATGGGCATGTTCAACATACAATGGAGAGAATATTCTCTGGATTGTTGGGTTATGTGTAGATTTTAACCTTGTACAATATTTTACTGCAAGCAAATTTTCAATAAAAGAACATAAAATATACAATGGCAAATACACACATTACATAGAGATTTTTCTCCGGGAAACCCAAACCGAGAAAACTAGCATATTCTATATTCATTCATAGTGATACATTGTTTACAATACAATATACATATAAGAGCCAATGGCATCCAAAAACCTAACCCAATGACCTGGATTAGTCAACAAGCCTAATTCATTAACTGGAAATAGAAAACCATCGGCAAAAACCATGTGCCGAAAAACCGCCCAACAATGGACACAAAAAACGAGGTGACAGGAAAAACGAGGCAAAAATGCAACACATTTCTCAAGGCAAAAAAAATTCTTGGGGGCGTTGCCCCCGAACCCCCTGCGCAGGGGGGATATCAAACCCCCCTACGTGCCTGGTGCAACATAGCAGACACTAGGGCTAGTCGTGCAAAGAATATAACACACCCAACATTATGCACTATAGAGTAGCACTGAAGAGGGTTAAAATATCCATTCTACACGATCTCCAAGAACTAGCATCATTATTTGTTCATTACTATAAAGGTGATGTACTCAAATATTTGCTTAGACTTGTTGATTTCATCATTAAGTTGAATCTAAATGATAAATAGAGAGGAACATTGGGCAAGCTACAACACTTTGTAGGAAATATAATGTTTGCAACAATCTGCATATATTCTTCACTTGAAGGAGAGAATCCTTCAGGATGGTTGTAGTCCCATGTGACTAATATTGGGATTACTTTTACCAATATTAATGTAGATCCAAACGATTGAACAAAATATTATGGGTTGTAATGTGCACTACAAATTTTGGGCTAAATATGCATTAATGATTATCATGTGCATCTTTGAGCATCTTATCCAAGTGTCTATAAGATGCATCTAAAATGAGGTTGATTCCAAAATAATACATAACAAATAAAGTTTTGATGAAGGGAAATTTTCATTTTTATAATTAGAAAGAGTTTAAGGAACTTGCCTTTCATCTCCTTTGAGTATTGTGTGATCAAAATCATAACAGCTTCCCAATGAGATGCTCTCACTGGTTGTGTGTTGATGTCCACTACTCATTGGACTACAAGGCAACCTCTGATCAAGAATGGAATTGCTATGTAATTATGAATTTAAAAATTACACTTTTTGGGAGTAATGCATCATTTTCATAGAACAAACATTATCCTTACCTGCTCTGGTATTTGAGAACACATAAGTGAAGCAATTACTCCTATAATTTTCTCAATCCAGTCCATACGATCTATTGCACTCTCTGCATGTGTAGGACATATAGAAACCAAACATAGAAACCTCAATGTTGTGACATCCAGCCTATTGCCACTCGATGCACACAAAATTAAATATTTCCATAGAAAAGAACAATAATAGGATAAGTGGCAAATTATGAAGTAGGTGAAATGAGTGCCTTAACAACTTACACCAAAACATGGAAGTGAGATATACAATACAAGAGATTTGAGATAGTGCAAGAAGACTGTGGAAGAGCCACGAGCAAGAGGCATGTAATATCAAAACAAAAAACAAATAACCCAATATTCAAGGCTAGTGTTAAATTTTTTCAAAGGTCCAAGGATAAAAGAAATTGAGACTACCCGCCTTATACCCTATTCTATTTAAACAATTAAATGTGACAAATAAGACACCTTCAATTCAGAATTCAAGACCTGCACCAACCGCATAAATAGACTTTGAAAATTAACAACAATTCATTTACAAATCAAGTCAAACAAAACCCAACTTTAAACAACAATACAATGTTTACATTACCTTTGAATTTATAGTAAAGCCTCCAAAGATGCCTTCACATACTCTATCCTTAGTATCAATCACAACCCTTTGCCTGCAAAATATGATCAAAATATTTGTGCATCCATTTCTCGTGCTAGTTAGAAATTGCAACTTTCTTATGAAGCAAAGCATTGGAACTCCCTTAGTAGGAATATAATGTGTTTCCAATTGAAAGAATGCTATCATGCACCAAAATTTGATACATCCAATAAATTGAAACAACATAAGTTCAAAAAAGTTTGGGATAGTTCACAACCAATTCAAAGAAACAGTTCAAAAATTAAATTTTACACAATGCATTAGAAAATAATATAATCGAAGCAAGACAAGGCCATATACAAAAGAAAATTGAAAGTAGATACAAAAAATATATCAACAATCTATATTGATAAGTAGAAACATGAGTTGCATCACAAAATTCTAAATCTAATCATCCACAGTTGGTTATTTCTTTTGCATTCAAATTCAGTTGTTGCAAGATTTCTTCCCTCCTGTGTCTATAATCATAATTTGCCCTTCAATGTTTTGGTCGGTTCCAATCCAAGGACATCATATTAATTATAATTTCATTTTCATTGTATACAAACACCCTCCAATATCATAAGAAAGAAAAAAATCTGGTTAACATAATACTCATCCCACTCATGAGAAGATAAGCATTTCATGAGGGCTAAGTGACATTCCATAGTTCCAACCTCCTATTTTAGAGTTTATGTTTATTTATTTTTTAAGACAACAATCAAAACATTGAACCTCCTTTGTTTTTCACATTACGTTCCCCCTTTTTTATTCATTGATGTTTCTCAAAATTCAAAGCATGCACCTCATGGCTCTGTTCTAGGCAATGGAAATTGATTTTCCTTTACTGGTTATTTTTTTTTTTAACCTAGTCTAGTAACTCCTTCCTCATTTCTTGACACAACCAACAAGTCTTGTTATTGTAAAATAGTGACTCATGTTTGAGGTCATTCATTCATGCTAAGGATGATATTGAGAGTTTGATTTGATTGCAAGAAATACAGACCCAAATAAGTTGTTGCATTTTTATTCCTTGTAATTTATTAAGCGTAAACTACCACTACAATTTATCAACGTGCTCTAATCTATATACTTTCTCCTTGAGGCTTGAGCTCAAGTAGGATTTATTTTTGAAGGTACATTTAATATCTTCACCCTTATACTATAACATCACCTCATCTCAAGTAATTCAAATTTACAGTGACTCCATAAGCATAAGTTGGACATGTAGAATATAACATTTTTCAAGAATATCTTTTGTAAATAAAGATGGTCCTATTCTTTATTTTCTCTTTATCCATGACGTCGTCATCATCTCATCTATTGTGTTAGAATTTAGAACATAAACTCACACGGAAATTGATTTCATTAAACAGTAAAAGAAGAGCTTGTATCCTAAAATGAGAACGCTACATCCACACCCAGATGGCTCTTTTGATTAATCAATAATATAGATAGATTTTAGCTTTCTACAGTCTCTATTGTTGTCCATATTATCTTCAGGAATATCCAAAATTCTTGTTATAGTGTCAATGTTTCAAACCATTATATATTGGTTCATCATCAGGACTATCTGTCCAGTTGATTGGTGGTTCAACTTGACAAATAGTCTTGATGATGACTCAAGATGTAATGGTTTAAAACATTGACACTATAACAAGTATTGCAAATATTCTTGAAGATAATATGGACAATAACATAGGCAACTATGCTAGATTATGCATGCAAGGTAATAGCCTCCTCTCATACATACTAAATATACAATCAATAACCATCTTGCTTGTAGGCATCGAGGTTTCCTACTTTGACTTAGTGGAGACTACTCGACCATTTCAACTACAGAGGAGAAACCACTTGCAAGTTTATCACTCACATAGTCGAGAGAGAGCCTTCTGGATCACTACCAGGTTCCCTGCATAAATTTCAACGAGTATGGAACCAACAATTTTATGGGAAGAAGATAGAAAGCCTTTCCACTAGGAAAATTGTGTATGGTTCCTTCTACTCTCTCACAAAAGAATAATATATAAGCTATGAAAAAGGATCTAAAATGTTCTGAAAGATTTCTAGCATGGTTCATTCCACTCATGTAGAATAGTTGTTAAAGAAACATTCATTGCCAACATTTGTACAACTTTAGTATTAAGGTATGCAACCTTAGACAAAATCTAACCTTCTTCCATAAGTTGATGTAGGGACCTAAATTAATTAAGCCAAAAAAAAATCATAAATTTAAATAGATAAGATTACTTCGACGCATAAACAATAAGTAATTTCTTTCATTCATCATATAAGCAGTAGAAATTTGAACTTATGAACAACAATCTAATAAATTACATAAGCAACCACATAACCCAGCAAATTCATAAATAAAAATACCTTTGCCTGATGCTAAATTCCCGCTTATCTGGTTGTCCTCCTTGCTGCTCTGTCCAATCTCTGCCCGATGCTCTGACCAAACCCTGCCCAAAACCGACTAACCACCCAGCCAGCTAGGAGCAGCCTATCCGGTTCCCTAGCTCCAGGATTCTGTGAGGATTCCTGGCCCCCGAGCCCAAAACCCCCAACAACCTGGTGCCCCCTGCAACAGCTCACCCAATCTCCAAAACCAAACTCTCAAAACCATAAAATATCCCCCTAATCAGGAAATACAGTCCTCCCCTCAAAATAATGCTTCCTCCCCAAATTTTCATAATCCTCCTCCCGTAAGCCTCTGCCCAGTCATATCCCCCTCATTCACCGACTCCTCCATCATTTAAGGCCACCCACCTTATCACCCCATTTACTCCTTCTCCCCTGTCATACATAAAGTCTTATAATAAATAAATTAAAGTCCATTTACTACCTTATCCCCTATCATACGTAAAGTCTTATCATAAATAAATTAAAGTTATTAAGCCTTGAATTCTTTATCCAAACCTTTAAATGTGTTAAGTACTCAATTAATTAATTAATCAAAATAAATAAATAATTTATTAGCAGTTAATCATTACTTAACTAATACACATTAAGACAATTAATTACTTAATTAACTTTACTTGATAACCCTATGCAACTATTTAACTAGGGTTGTTACAGTTGAATGGATGAAAATTCTTCTAAACGATTAGATGGTGCAAAGTATTTTTAAGGAAGTTGGGGAAATCCAAAAGTGTGTGATAACATTTGATTTTCAACCTTAAGTTTGATAGGTTTCACCAATGAAGGCATCGAAATTTTTATTGCACTTTTTAGTTCCTTTAGAAATGAAAAATTATAGTAGAAAATACATCAGTGATCAAAAGATTGATATTGCTTAGCATAGTTTGTGTTTCCAACTAAGTGTTGCCCTCTTAATACACACAACTCCCAATATAAAGGAAAATTAATCACCCAAAAAATATTGCAAACATTCATTTAACTCGTATTCTCTTAAACAATGAATCATTGTACTCCCTACAATGCTTGGTTTATTGCACGGTTTCTACCAAAGTTTCTTAGATTAGACTCCCTTGTTATTCTACTACCAAACTGCATCAAAATGAAAAACTGTTAGCACCACTAAGCAACGAGGAGCATGATTCAAGTCTAAAATATTAATGGCATTGACGCTAGTGCTCTGAAAACTGAGGTTGTCAACTCTCAATTCAAATATCACAACAAAGTGATAACAACTAAGTTGGAATATGATGCAACAAAAAATGTCCAAAAGTTCAAATTAACAAATCGATGTTGTAAAACATTATTTTGCATGAACAATTGGGTTTGTTAGAACTGATAGTTTATAGAATTAAAGTCACATGGTTGATTCTCATGAAAAAAGATCCTTTTAAACACCGTGGACATTGGGTTTATATTTTCTCAACAATAAGGTGAACAATATCCATGATTTTCTTTTATTAAGACTTGATCTAAAATGGATCACTTTATAATTTGTCATCTATTTTGGTACTTTTTGAGTGGGAAAATTCATGGGCATGCTTTGTATGCCAAGAGGCATAAACAGTAGGCCCATAGACCCTCTCGATAGGTCGAGGCCCTTGCATTCAATGTTTTGATCCTCCGACCACCTCCAATTAACCCAATAACTTTCTCAATTTTAGGATCTTTACAATTATCTATATTTTTCTCTAACTTAAAGATAGGATTCGTCTTGGTTTGGGTTGTGAATTTTTAATAACGAACCTATGAAATTATTGGGAGAATATTTTAAAAATAGTTGTAGAAAACACGACATTTCATTTTATTTTTTAAGATTTCCCTTTATCTTAAAATTTTATTATCATCTGAAATGTATTAGGGAGATTTTATTGAGTTTATACCTCAAATGAGAAGTCTCTTTGATTTCTCACAAGTCGCAATCAAGCCACAATATGCAATATAAAGTAAACTAGCATACCCCTAATGCAAGGGAAAGAGAACGTCAAAGAAAACGACAAGGTAGATATGGATAATTTTTTTAGATATTATAACTTTATGGTAAAAAATTAAAGAAGAATACATATGCTTAAGAGAATAGCCAATGAATAATAAAATTACAATATGAAAGAGTAGACACGTGCACTGGAAAAGTGGAAAAGTTTTATGTGACCATCATATTTCATGAAAGAATAATCAATGAAATAAACCATGTTATAAAACATTTTTCTAAATATATATAAAAAAAAATATAAGATTTCTAAGATTTGTACGAATTTTAAAATTTAAATGCACGTAGATAGATTTATTACACATGATTTAAAGTTTTTTTTTGTTATAAAAATAATATTAGGTAGATTTCCAAATTGTGTATTTTACAGAAAATTTGAAAAAAAACTTTATTGCATGTTTATAATTGTATTTTTCCTTGTAATTAATTCACATAAACACTATTAAAATATTATCATTTTATTTTATCCTAAAATGAATGCATAATAATAATGTGCTCGCTAATACCTTGCATCTATATCTACTCAATGTGGTCACATGCTAAAAATCGAAGCAACACTAAGTAATTAACTTATGTGTACAAAGCCAAACACAATAAACATTGTCACATGTTCAAAATTGTGGCATTGAATAAGCATATACCCCTATGGCATAACAATCTTCATTGAAAGGAATTACAGTGATTGTACTCCTACATTTATTGGAAGACATCATGGAAGCATTTTTTTTTTGATGTGGCATCTCGTCGAGGAAGAGAATGTATGTGTAAATTGTTTTGCAAAATCTAAATTCATCAATATTCAGTATGAAGGAAGGAAAGGGAATGAAGAGGCGGTCATTGTAAATGTGAAAGACTGCCATAATTTCAAATAGTGGCTCCCATCAGACGATATAACATATACAGTAAAAGATAGTTTGGTAATACAAATTATTCATGCTATACCCAAGTTTCAGGCTTCCTGGTGCGTCATTTAAATTAATGAAAGAACAATGGTGTTGATTGCATCCTCATTGGATACAGAGTTGCATTACAAGAGTGTATAATAGTTGGAAAACCTTTCACAACAATGCTTGCATCTTATGTTAAATTGAGAAGAAATTTGATGTTGTTGTAGTATAGCAGGAAACCGAGAATTCATGTTAAATCTATATAAGAACTTTGTTTGGTTGTATCCAAGAAAAATTGTTTTTCTTAACAAGGATGATTTTGCACATGTTGAAAGTTGTTCAAATATAAAGTTATTGTATAGTCTTAAGATAGTCTGAAACACTACTACTTATTCTACACAATTGTATAAAAATATTGCTTGCAAAATAAGGGAACTACATAGTGCTACAGAAGGTGGACACAATACTGAAAAAATATGTTACAGCATGGTTCCACACAAGACCTTAAGAGATAATATTTCCTCATTAACAAAAACTATGAGACATGGATGGTTTATGAAGTATTACATGCCCCAAAAGCTTTGTCAATTCCCAAGGTGATGTGAGAGCATCCTCTTGGCACTTTGGTTCTGGCATCACTTAAAAGTGCCTATGTGATTTGTGGGTCCCTATCGTTTGTGTTTGTCTTTGTAGTCCCCTGGCATTATTTAAAAGTGCCTTTGTAAGTCCCATGGCTTATGTTTGTCTTTATGACGCTTTCTTAAATGCAAGTTTGGTCCCATTGCTTGTGTTTAAATGCAAGTTTGGTCCAATTGCCTGTGTTTGTCTTTATGATATGTTTTTTAATGTAAGTTTGGTGTATCCTTTGTTGAGGTCTCTTTATAAGTTGACTCTGCTCTTTAAGTTATTAAGCTTGTGTTTGTCTTTATGATGCCTTTTTAAATGAAAGTTTGGTGCATTCTTCGTTGAGGGCTCTTTATAAGTTGACTCTGCTCTTTAAGTTGGTGGGTCGAATGAGAAATATTGGTTGAAATTGGTCAGACTCTATTTTGGTCCATAACTTTTCCCCGTTATGTTGAGTTTATATTCCTTGGGTTGTTGAATGTATATTCTTTGATTATATAATAAGCTATTATTGCTGAGTATAGAGCCCAGTTTTGTTGAACGACCGAGTTTACTCTTCACTTTGGGTTCTCCGAGTCATTGGGAAGTCCATGTAACCTCTATGAATGGTTGACAATTGACAAGTGAAATAATCACAAGGCCAAAGGGATCCACATAACACACAAAACTATCAAACAACGGGATGAAAGGGCCCCTTTGGGCCCAGTTTGTTATCAGGAGTTTAAGATCATACATTTCCATGCATGCTTGTATAGGTAAGATCTTGAAGCAATGCGGGAAGATAGTGCACAAAAGAGGATAAACGGTTGAAAACCTCGAGGCTCGTGAATGGAGGTATGTAAAAAATAGTGAATACTTAGAGGGTTCTAACACCACTATCAGATGGGTGCTCTATTGCTGGGTTCTCCTTATTATACAACCACAAAAAAAACATTTATTTGGTTTTTTAGTGTATATTCTTTGATTCTTTAATAAGCTGTTATTGTCAAGTTTTGAGCCAAGTTTTGCAGAATGATTGAGTTGACTCTCCACTTTTGGGTTCTCAGATTTATTGCAAAGTCCATGTAGCCGCTATGAATTGTTGAAGATTGACATAGTGAAATAATCCCAAGGCCAAAGGGATCCACTTAACAAAATGAACTATCAAATAATGGGATGAAAGGGTCCCTTTGGGTCCAATTTGTTAACAAGAGTTCAATATCATACATTTCCACGCATGCTTGTATGGGTAAGATGTTGAAAGCAATGCGGGAAGGCAATGCACAAAAGAGGTTTGAAACCTTCCAAGCTCGTGAATATTTAGAGGGTTCTGGCATCACTGTCAGTTGGGTTCTCCTTGTTATACAACCACAAAATAATTAGCATGGATGGCCAATTAAAGTAGTGCAATAGTTGTTGGAGTGTCTTATTACGTACGCATAGGGATACAAAAGTTGAGTCTGGGAATACGATATAAAGGTACTGGGGATACACATTCAAGTCTAAACCATTGCATCTTCAAATGGAACCATTCATTGCATCTTCACATGGAAATTATTATCCAGATCACTACATTAATTACCTATGAAGATCACATGAAATTCCCTCATTCAATTACCTATCATTGAGATCACGAAAAAGAAGTGGCTCCACTAACTATAACGAGTAGGAAGCAAAGGTAGCGCTCCACCCTCATTGATAGAATGATCAATTGAACAACCCTCCTCTTCACAATGCTGGTAAACTTCAACAAAGCAAATCATGCTCATGAAACAACAATTTAAGCACAAATAGATCCTGCAAATCCTATCCATGAAGCAACTTAAACACCAAAAGCAAGCATTTGAAGTTTGAAGCACACAACATGCCATTAAATTTAAACACTTAACATGAATTCCAAAACAAAGATTCACTACTATGTAACTTATCTTCTTTTAGAAAGAATAAACAAACATATAAAACAATAAACTAAAAGATGAAAATTCAAATTGGCATGAAATGAAAAAATGTGAATTCACATAATGAAGGTAAACCACCCATCACCAAAATATAAAAAAACTGTGTAAATGGCATTCACTTAAACTAAAAAATGGATCAATCACAATCCAAATTACAACGTAAACAACAAAATATACACCTTACATGATTAGAAAACTAATGTAATCCTCATAAAACATTATTTAAAGAGAAAAATTGTTTATAAATCAATGAATTAAAATATGAAAAATTAAATGGGAATGGAATGAAAGAAAATGGGTTCTATACAGTGAAGGTATTTGGAAAGCTTTCGTCCTAGTAATATAAAAAAATTGTGTAAAGGTGTTCACGTGAATCGTTTAGATTTATCACGATGCTTTTCATTGAGTGTTGGTTATGTTTATATGATGGATAAGAGGTCCTAAACGTGTTGCTTCAGGAAAACACCCTAAATGTAAACATACAAATGTCGACATGAAAGCAGGAAATTTGTTATCTATAATATGAGGCCGATGACATAAAATCAAAGATTTTTTATTCATTTGGCGAAAAGAAAGGATGACCTCAATTTTGTCTACCTCACCCAACAACATAATCCCTTTCTCATCATGTGTGAGATAAAAACAATGAAATGTATGAATGAAAAAAAGTATGCTTCTTCAAATTTTGACTTGACATCTCAAAAATTTGATCGTGAATGCAAAAAATAAGCAAACCATATGATATTCCTACATGGCAATATTTAAGACAACAATCCGATTCTCAACCTTCTCCATGCAAAGGACATGAAAAAAACCCTGCGGTTCATTGCCTAGACTGCTCCTGCCTCTATGATGGAGGTTGACTTGTGAAACTAGTGCAATGCTCCTCTGTTAAAAAATTGTTGGGCTAGCCTTTTTTTCGGCGTAAATATCACTTCAATGTCCATTTTCTTTTAAAGGAGATACATTTGGAAAATTGATGAAGAGAGAGTGTCCATGACGTTAACTAAAACAATAATAAAAATAGATTGCATTAGTTAATAAATAAATAAAATAGGAATTAACACCAAAAAATGGAATGTTTTTCATGTGCAAGATGCAAGAATTCATCCCCTAGTTTTCTAATAAAAATGGCCACCAATCCATCCTCAATATTTCAAAGTTGCAATTAAAAAAGCTAGCACCCGTTGGCTAACTTCTTGAAGTTGTGTCTCTATATTGTCCCACATGAATTTGATATTTGGTTTTCTAGTTGGAAATGGTAACAAAACCCTAAGTTAAAGTAAACAGATATTGTACAACCCATTACCATGTGACCGTGGACTCATCCATCTAAAAGCAATCCAACCCCTATGTACAACCCCTTTCTCGTATGACCCTCGTCTGATCCATCTGAAAGAAATCCACCCACAATGTACAACTCCTTCCCATCTGACCCTGGCCTCATTTACTACATCCCCAATGGTGGAAAAAGATCAGTAAATACCACTATCCCTCTTCATCCAATTTTACATTCCCAAGTCTTTGCATCGAATTGCAAAAGAATCACAACAAATCCTAGTGTAAAATCTCAGCAATTTGCCAAATCAAGAAGTCAACGCAGGCCTAAATACATATTTACCTCAACTGCATGGCCTCTGGAGGGTAAAAACCTGGATGCCCGACTGTTAAACCCCCCAGTCAAACATGCAATGACTCATAGTAGATCCGGGACACCAGTATTTCAAAGCACAAAAATATATATATATATTTTGGAATTTTTTTGAGAAATAGAGTAGGGCCAGAGAAATCAGGTCAAGATGGATGTGGTTCGATTCCGGTGACGATAGAGGCCACATCTTGTGAGAATTATCCTGCATGCAATCTGGATTTGGGGATACGTTATCCTGTAGTACATGGACATTTTCCCCGTTATTTCTTGTATCTTTTCCACCAATTCGCTTAGCTGTCGACAGGTGGGAAATAGAGAATGAGGGGGAAACCAATAAGAAAAAAACCAATACCACCTACAACATCTCTATTTTTAAAAAATCAAATACCCTATCAGTTTCCAAAAGCACAATAGGTACAAGGGATTGGTCATTACTGTTACAAGTAAGGTTACCTCGTTATTTTTATTTTTAGATCACTTATGCTATTATCGTGGTTAATCCCGGTCCTATTCATGTTGACCTCTCTCCATAAATATTTCAAAAAACCTGTAAAATTTTGAATCATAATCAGTAACAATAAATCATAAATATGGAAGGAAAGAGATCCATCCTAGTTCTACTTACTTGAGACATCGCCAAAATATTCACCCTTTGGAAATCGATAGAAAAAATGTTTGAATCATTCTCTGGTCTCTTTGATGATCTTCATTCACTCTTCCTTCACCCCACTTTCTTTCAAATTCCCTATTGATTCTCCTAGAGCCTCCATTCCCACTGCCACTCTCACTCTCATATAAACCCTCCATTGTCTGTTTCATCCCCTGGTTGATTCCTTGCGATTTTTGATGTAGAGTACAAAAGAAGATTTGTTGAATTTTTTACAAATTCATGTACAAGTGTTACTGAGTATATTGTTGTGTGAGTGAGTGATGACCTCAGTTATGAACATAATATATAATAATAAATATAAATACATTACAATAGTTAATGAATAATTAATGAAGAGACACCTTCCCAATGAAAGATCACATCTCTTCATGGAAGGGCACCCCTGCGTGGGTATATAAGGCCCTCATTCTTATTGTATCCCATATTCATATGCATTATTTTTTAATATATTATCCTTTATGGATTGTAACCTGTTATCGCACCTACATTGGGTATTTACCTGGTGAATCGGCTTGGTTCACCACAGTGCCCATGATGAGACGTGACCTTTCATTGGGAAGGTGTCTCTTCATTAATTATTGATTAACTATTATAATGTATTTATATTTATTATTATATATTATATTCATAACATTGCCTTCCTCTTCAGTATCCTCACCCAAAAACAGTGGGGGTATGGGAATCAGAGACCCCGGAGTGACAAATATAGTAATGGGAGACAAGATTCTCTGGAGGATAGTGTCGGGAAGAAAGGAATGGTGGAAAAAGGCTATAATAAAAAAATATAGGCTAGGAGGAAGAAAAAGATGCATGGACAATACGCTTGAATCCCAACCTGGATCACAAATCTGGAAACTCATAAGAGCCGCAATCCCCTTCTTTAGGAGCATCTCTCGTGGATCCCTGGAAATGGGAAACTTATCAGGATATGGCAAGATCTGATTTTGGGAGTTGATATCACCTCCAGAGAAGTAGAACTTGAGGACCTAAAAAGATGGTTGATTTCTAGGCAAAATCTCACTCTCTTCGATATCTCAATATGGAACGAAAATGGTAGCTGGAAGGAGTGGAGTCTTGGAGGCGTCCCTGCTCAATTTTCCAATCAAGCACAAGTTTTGATCTCAACCCTTAAAGGAGCAACACCCATTCTCAGAGATATTCCAGACAGTTGTGGCTGGGGAACTAATGGGTATTCAATAAAACAAGGATACAACACTCTTCTCTCCTCTTTAAGGGTGGTCTAGACTTCAACAAAATGGAAAAATGTTTGGAGCCAAGATGCTCTGCCCAAAATAAACATCTTTATTTGGTCCCTAGCACATGGAAAAATCCTAACGGGAAAAAACCTGATGAAAAGAGGTTTCCACGGTTCCTTCATTTGTCCCCTTTGCCAAAATAGTCAAAACACCATCCAACACCTCTTCTAGGATTGACCCTTTTCGACAACAGTCTAGAACATTGTTTATGGAGATCTGACTCAACAAATAAGATGGCCCTCTTCTCTAAAACCTTGCTTGGGAAATTGGGAAAAATACTACCAGGGCACCTTTCGGGGAAAACCAATATTCAAAAGATTGTGGTCGTCCCTCCCCAAGTACATTTGCTGGCAGATATGTCTAGCAAGAAACAAACAAATTTTCCAGGGAAAAAGTTCACATCCCCAAAGTGTCGTTGGCAAGGCCAAAACACTTCTATCAAAGGTTATGAGCAATAAATCTCTGAACATAGAAGATCCATCTAACTGGAGTATCCTAAAGAAGGTAATCCTCACTTAGTGCAAAGATCACGTTGGCAACTTCATACTCTTCATAGCATAGATGATTGGATCCAAAATCAATCAGATCATACACTTTATTTTGATGGCACTTCAAAAGGGAAACACAAGAGAGGCATGTGC
>ML826005.1:16313-31054 GCA_009831015.1 Picea engelmannii | reverse complement strand
ATATCGGGAAAGGCATCAATAATAAAGCAGAGGCTTATGCATTGCTCAAAGGACTCCAACTAGCAAAGACCCGCCAAATTTCCAATCCGAATGTTATAGGCGACTCCAAGACAATCATAATGATGATAGTCCAGGGAACCGAGCCAAAAAAATTGGTCTAAAAAGAATTATTGATCGAATACATGTAGACTCAAGGTCCCTCAAGCCAAAATTCTTTCACATTCTGAGGGAAAATAACACGACAACAGACAAATTGGTGAACGAGGCCATAGGGAGACCTCCTGGAACCTTAGAGGTGGAGGGTGTTGAAGTCTTATCCCCCTAGTCTAATGCAATACATGACTAGGAGCCAATGCGCAAAGTTTAGAGGAGGAGCCACTTGGAGCTCTAGCGCAAAAGGGGACAGGTGGAGCAGGCAGGTTGCCAACGCAAGAGGGGAACGGTGGAGCAAACGAGTGGCAAGTGTAAATTTGATGACTCATCGACCAAGGACAATCGCGGTTAACAATTTATATATTGACTTCATTATGGTTTCAGGTGGTCAGTTAATCTGTTTAGTCGAGATCATGGGAATCAAAGGATGAAGGCTCTGATGGAGATGGATCATGCATGCAATAGCCCAAACGCGTAGATGATTAGCCAGGATGACGTTAGGTCCATACTCAAGCTCGCAGTTTTGAAGGCTTCAAGTACATCGCACTAGGTAGAATTTGTGACTTATCTGTTTGACACGAATTCGACATTGATCATCACATGGGTAAATCTCGATCAGTGCTCGTCCTTGCTAGGGAAAATTCTATGTGTGGCTTTGGTAAGCCATTCTCACCCTACGCTCCCTTTGAATTGCATAGGTTGTTCAGTGTCGATTGTCTCTCAGCGAATTTCTACCAAGATATTTCCGGCTCCCCCGCATTATTCTTTGTCTCGCCCATGGCCTCGCCCTCCGTCTTTTCATTGCTTTGCCCAAACCTTTGCTAAATTATGCTCCGCCCAAGAATTTTCCAATTCATAGGAAACCCAATTCTATGCAGCATTGCGTCCCCTCTAGCAACATGGAAAATATCCAGAGGAATCAAAGCACACCAAAGTTCATGCATTTGCAGGGTGTCAAGGGATTTCTAGCTAGTTCTGTTCAGCCAGATCCTGAGGCAGAATGTGTGGGTTTCAAAAAGACGTGAATTCTGACGGGAGCTCTCAACTCCACTCTAAATTTTGAACTTGAAACCCTCTCTCAACAGAGGCACCTTATTGAAAGGCTGCAAGATGAAATTTATGCTTAGAGGAGTCAGATTGAAGAGCAGCGCAACAGTCTGGAGATAATGCAAAGTCGATTGGATCAGATGGAACAAAATCATCAGCAACCAAGCACACCAGCAAGCACCCATGGAGCATCCAAGAATGTAACTTCAATCATAGTCAACCAAATCCGGACCTCAACGAGTCTTGTCCAGACTCAATTTGGGAACAACAGGGACAATTAAAGATCAAAATGGAACCAGGTAGCTGAGTTTTTGTAAACTTCAGATGTTATGTTTTGTTTTTCGTTATATATAAACGTAGTATTCTATAGATTGTATTATGCAAAATACAATAGATGCAGTATAGCTAGGGAAGGTGGAAACTCTATGATCACAAAAATTTTTTTAGCATTTCCAAGCTTCAAATATTTTACTTCTAGAAGGTCTTTCATGGCCCTATTCTTGTACTACATTGGATTTATCCACACTTCTTAATATATATTTTCCAGTTCTTGTAAAAAAAGAAAACATTGCCTTCCCCTTAAAAATGCTTTGTCCTCAAAGCATACTTATGGAAGACTTATCTCTTGCTCTGGCTTGTAGTATCGTCTCCTTATTCTTTATTCCTGAATTAGTGACCATTGAGGACTTGAAACAATAAGATCTTCTAAGCACTACATACAACCGTCGAATTGTAAGGGAGTCTTCCCACCTTAACTCGATCTTCTGCACAATGGGGATTTTATGGGGTTCTTGTAGACAATTTGATGTATTTTGACTCCCATGATAACTTCTACCTTGAGCATAATTTGTAATGGAGGTAATAATTTTTGACATATTTGTCATTTGTTTCTATGGATACATTGATTGGTTGAAGTATCGATTTTTGTGATTAGGATGGCTATAAGGCATCCTTGCAACCTGATCTTTACTTAGTGTACTTGTAGCTTCTTCTTGATTAACACTTGGAATTGAGTCTTCTTCATATCCCTAACTTGTTTCTACCTCGACATGTGAAGACCTCTTTACATCAACTAAATCCTTTTGAGCTACAAGGTTGATTGGGTCGGTATTAATTGCTTTATCCACCATCAGGTTTTTCCATTTGAAGACTTTTGTAGTTCCATAGGTTCAGTCATTGTCTCTTTATCTACCAATGATTCCTTATTGATAAGTTGTTCTAACTTGTCCTCTATCGTCTTCTTATCACTCTTTATCTTCTTAATCTAGGTGAGTAAACTTTGATTATGGGCATTTAGGCGACAAATTTCTATGTCTTTGTCTATGACGATTTTGTCACATTCTTTTTGGATCTCAAGTATTAACTCTTGTTTGTTTGACAGGAGTATTTTGGAGATCTGATCAAGTCTTTTGACGTAGATATTGAATCTGACTTCTCTGAAACGTCATGTAAATTTATTTTTTTCTTCTTATAGGAAAACATTAAAAACTTGTTCTCAAGGTTTAATATTAAGCTACCCAACGTCTCTAACCAAGTCAAGTTGAGGATTATATCAACCTATTTTTCATATATAGTTGTAACCTTGAAATTCGATACAAGTTTATAATCTTCGAGTGTCAATGGTAAGTCCTTGATGTCATATTTATTGCCAAAAAAAAAGTCTTTTGTTTCGATTACATTTGTCTTTGGAATTATTAATTGATTCGCCAAATCCATACATATGTGATTTTTCTTCTTATCTGGGCAAGTGTGGATGCTAACTTTTTTTTCTTGAATATTTCCTCTAAATGTTAATAATTTGATGCATCGAGTTAGATGATTTTTACCAGAAAATATTCCTTCCTTACAATCCATTTTTTAATTTGGATTGACCTTGTAATTATTATAATATCTCTTTAATAATAATAAGACTTAAGCTTCTTGGCTTAATAGATATATTCCTCTAATATTCCTTTATACTCGTTTAATAAAATGATCCTTGATAATTCTTCTTTTTATATATAGAGAGTTCAAAAACTTTGAATATTTTCTTATACTTTACCAAAAGTAATTTTATGTTCACTTAATCTTTTTTTTTTCCTTGGTATTAATAAAAAATAATTTAATATTACCTTCACACTTCCCAAAAGAAATCTTTTAGTTATACTCCTTCCTTAACTCACAAGAATTTGTGAACTTTTAAAACAACCTTTTTTTTTTTGAATTAAAACTTTTGCCTTTTTTATTATATATCCTCCTTTTATATTTTTCACCATATATTCTTCACTTCTTAAAATTAATATAACGTAGAAGTTAATTAATTTTTTTGTCCTCTCTGTTTTGTTTTAACAAAGGTCGTGACTTTTTGTTTTAACAAAGGTCGTGACTTTTTGTTAAACGGTGACAATTTACCCTTTTACTTCTATGACAATTGTATGGATTGCTTTAATGAATAGTAGAGTTATTGCACTTATAATCGTATGAAAAATGTTGTACATAATAACTTGTGGTTGCACAGTTGTAAATAATGGATATTTGATGTACGCATGCTGGTAATAATATTTTGTTTTTATTCTTTTATTTTTCTTTATAATAGAAAAAATATATATTCTTTTCTTTTCCTTATATATATATGTTTTTTTTACCTTAACTTTTTTTTTTTCTTTATGGAAACGAAAACTTCTTGTCCCATAAATTCTTGTACTTGAATTTTCACGATAGAGATATCTAATTCCTGTGCTGAAGTAAGAGAGCTTGAATTTACCAGAAAATTTGTGGTAGTTTAAACCATTCTTTTACACTTTCTTTCTTTTCAATATTATTGTCAATGCAAGGTGGAAGGAAGCTCTTTACTTTTTTTCTTTTCTTTTTTTAATTTTTGAGTAATAATTTATTTTTCTTCAATATTGTATTCTCCAACAGAAATTTTAGACTTCAAATGGCCAAGGGCCAATTATGGTCAAGGACCAAAAAATTTAGAGAAACTCAGTTTGAGGCCAAAAGCCAAATCGAGACGAAGCTCTGATACCACTGTGGTGAACCAAGCTGGTTCGCTAGGTAAATACCCAATGTAGGTAGGACAACAAGTTATAATTCATAAAGGATAATATATTAAATAATAATGTATATGAATATGAGATACAATAAGAATGAGGGCCTTATATACCCATGCAGGGGTGCCCTTCCATGAAGAGACGTGACCTTTCATTGGGAAGGCGTCTCTTCATTAATTATTCATTAAATATTATAATGTATTTATATATATTATTATATATTATGTTCATAACAACCTCCAGGTCACAGTTTGAGTCGGTGAAGGCGAAGAATGCACTCACGTGGCACTTGTTGATTCACCATGGACAAACACAAGTGGCACTTATTGATACGTTGTGGACAAATGACGAAAGGCTATAGAGGAACCTCCCCTTAAAGAACACCTTCAACGTAATTAATCATTTACATGTGATCAGAGAATCAATGGTGGGTCAATGCCAAAGATAACTTCAATATAAATAATGCAAAGCTAACTCGATCTTGCAGGGTTTAAAGTTCAAACAAATTGTTATGGGTATGGACATTTAATGAGTTAAAGCTACTAATATTATTAGTAGTGGGATATTGAATTCACCCTTAACATCACAGTTGCACTATGCTCTAATATCCTTTGTTATGATGTTTTTCTTGATTCAAGTGTTGATCTTTTTATTATATCTACATGTCTCTTTTTAAAATTGATTTCCTTAGACAAATTAATCTATTAAACCTATTGAATCTCACTAAATTATTGATTTATGCAATAAAACAGAACTAGTAGTGAATAAATTAGATTTAATGGAGGTTAGTTTCTGGAACAATTTCATTCCCACCCAATACAACTTTACAGAATATAATTGAAAAGCTCATGGATAAGGTTTCCATCTATGGAAGCATAAGACACAAATGGTGTGGAGGACCTTTAGAAGTTTGTAGATATGAAAAATCCAAATTGGGTGATTAACATGCATATGCTAAATGAAATCAATGTGATGTAAAGGTTTTAATTATTATGATCAATGGTCCTTATAGTGAAGGATTCGCCGGTGCTATAACCAACTAATGTCACATTCACTATTCAAGAGACTTGAATAGTGAAAATGCCAAATTCACAGGTGCTATAACTAGCAGTCCTTGGAAGAGACTTGAATAATGAAAATGCCAAATTCCAAATAAATTCAAAGTTCAACCACCATATACTATTATTCTAGAAATGCCAAATCATAGAATCAACAAGAACAAAATTGGAACATCAAAATATGATTCAAGCTCTTAAACAAAAATTAAAATACCTCGAATGGAATTTCTTAGAATCTAATGATGATGTTACTCAAGAGGAACTTGTACCAACCTAGAAAGATTCATGTTTATTAGTTTAAGTACTTTTGCGGGAAAACCCTAATCAAGCTATTGTTCTTATGATGAAATATGATAAATACAAAACCTTCAATGCCAAAATCTGAAAATGGAGTAGCATATGAATAGAGTCGTGTTCTATTTAGGACAAAATCCTTGATTCATCCATTACCAATCTCATATTTATTTCCTAAATAAGCACCTTCATTTTATCGAGGGACTGGACTACTAGGCCACAATCTTTACCCAGTAACGAATAAAGTCAAATTATGCCCGTGTATTTTATTATTGGGAAGTGAAATGGACTTTTACCTTGAAGGTTTTAGGCTCAACTAAGGAGGCGAGGAGCATCTAGCAAAAAACTAGGATCACACACTATAGTTTTTGCAGTCACGAAGGCTGAGTCCACAACTCAGTCCAACCCACTATTAGTGAGCTTGATTCTGGCTCTCTCAGACACCAGACCTCCCAGAAAATAAGGAGGTAATGTAGTGGAACAACCTCCCCTTGCAGCAAGAAAAATGACCAAGCTGAGGAATTCACCTTAGCCTAGTTTGAAACTGCAACTATGAGATTCTCAGAATCAAATGTAAACAATGTAGAAAACTTAGACATAGTCTACAAAGAAAAACTAGTAGAAGAGTGCGACGTGGCCATAAAATGAGCTAGGGTTGAACATGGGTTCAAATTTTTCATTTTATATTTCTGACTCACCTCACCTCTCTTGAGTGCACATGCCCTCCACACCCGCCCCAAATTTACCCCCCCAAATACCTATATTGATCTATAGTATTAAAAAAAACCCTTCCCCCCTTAATATTCCCCAATATATTTCCCTGTCTTTTGATTTATTTTTTGACCCCCAATATGAACGAACATGATAATATATTGGGTTCTCGGTGAATCCCCCGTGATCTCTTTAACCCCCTCTTATCCCTTTCTCAAGCCTTTTCCTTAGACAAATTGAATTCTCAATTTTTCGATCCTTCTCTTTATATTGTGTTAATCGGCCACCGAAACCGCTAGTTGATTGGGGATTGATACTCATTACCAACATTGCTCGCTTAACTGGTCACCGGTCCACCAAGCCACTGGGTTACAAGTAATGAACCTTTAGATGTTTATGTTGGTCCAATTACACCGGGCACCAGGGTACTTCTCCAACTCATCCTCAAGTAATATGAGTCTCGTCTGGTTGGAGGTATGTCAACCGGCCCATCGGACACCAGTAGTTATAAATCCATCAAAAAAAATTTAAGTTGGTATTTATGAGGGACTAAGATCGGTCCAGTTACTCACTCTTAGTTGTTGATCTCTCCATTGATCAACAGTCAAACCTTCCCCTTATTCTATAACATTTTCAATCATTGATCTCTGAGGATAAACGATCATATATTCTCTTCCTTCCAGAACTCTATCTCCGCTTGATGCCTTCTGACACACTTCCACTATGATCCTCTATCCTTAGTTTTGATTCATAACCTTCACCAAAGATCCAACCACCATCACTGGTCATCAAACTGTTCAGTCATCGTAAAACGAACGAAGTTCATAGGAACTTTGTCACAATCTCGTTCTACTTCAATTAAGATCAATTCAATCACACTCTTACACAAAGATTCACACTTGATTACATTCATGGATTATTAGAACACTCATCCACAGATTATAAATGCATCAACATAGATCGACATACACCCAGTAGTGAAGGCATGGAAACACACTATTCTATTAAACCAAAATACTTCAGAAATTCTTTACAAACTCATAATTTACCTCTCTTTCTTTACTGGCCCAATTTCACATTCTAGGCGCTTCTCTGTCCTTGGCCCCCTCTCTTGCATAATTTCACTATGTTTGGCCACCCTCCATCCATGCTCGAACTCTTACATATTTATGTGGAAGATAAAATTCCAGACCACCAAAACAGATCCCTAAAATCTTGTAACTAATTACAACAATAACATTCCTCTATCAACTATCTTGACCTGCTCTCTATTCTTTATTATATCATATGAGAATCAATGAGATCAAATCCTCCATACTTAGGGAAATCCACACTAACCCAACTAATTGCTCTAATAAGCAATTTACATGTTAGTTAGGAAAACAAACTCTATCCTTCTAAAATCATACAAATTTAGGAAAATACAATTAGTTTCATTAAGGTAACCCACTCCCTTTGGTAAATTTCAATACCCCCCTTAGGTTTGCTCAACAAGGTTGATTTTGAGTGAATTTGCTCTTGCATTAGACTCGCAGGGTACAAAATTTTTATGACCTCATGGTCATATGTCCTCAGTTGCTTCTTTCCACATGGATCCCATTTTTGATAATGTTGTTGTCCACATGCTCTCCTCCATTGTTCCTTTATTGTTGTCTTCAATCTTCCAGGATCCCAAACTTTGCTTGCTTGTTGTCCATTTTCCTTGTTTTCACACTCATCTTCAGCCAATTTCTCCTTGATGTTGATTTCCTTCTTTGCCTCTTCGCAATTCCACTTGGGAATCTTCATCAAATACTTCCATAAATCATCCAATTCAGTATCCAACTTTGTTATTTGTTGTTGCATGCTAGTGTTGCAAATTGATTGCTTCAAATTATCACATAAACTTTGTATGGCTGATGCCATGTCTGTTTGATACAAAATCTATTTCTGGCTAAGTACTTTGAAATTCCATTCATTTGTCATCACCTCAACAATGCCCTATTGTATAAGAGTTGTAAGACCTTTGCTCCATTCTATTTTAGACATTTCTTCACAAGTCTCTAAGGCACTTGGCTACCTTCTCCAATCCTCTTGTTGGTTTGTGGAAGATTGCATACTTCCATCTCTTTATGCACCTTCACAAAACACAAATGCATTCCATAAAATAACTCGCTCTTGATTATGTTCATCAATCCACCATGTAATAATATCACGGTCCTCCTTCTTGTTCTTCACATATGCATAGCTTATTTCATCCTTCAGATAGGTCTCCTTTGGAACCCTTGTTTCTTCTGCAACTGGTTAGTTATAATTTGATCTCCCAATATTATTATTTCCTTCCCAACCAACTTCATGTTATTTCCCTTCTTGTTGTGCAGATGACATAATGTTTTTGTCATGCTCTTTTCTTTGTTCACGATCCGATTCATGTTGTCGTGCAATTTTCACTTTGACCTTTCTTCCTTGAATTTCCTCTACCTTCATTTTGCCTCTAGGTAAATTCCTTGTCTCATCTAATGGTGTCTTAATTCCTTTGCCTTCTTTAGGAGGCCGACTTTTGTTTCCCTCCTTTTGGATACCTTCTTGTTGTGTAGCCTTTGGATTCTTAAATTATTCAAAATCTGTAATCTCATTTGGAGATCTCTTGACTAACAGGTTGTTTGTTCCACTTGTATTCTTTTCTTTTTTCATAAGGCTACCCTTCAGACTGCCTTCAATTCCACTACTTGGAATCTGGAACACATTCTTGTTTATATCCTCTTCCATGTCTTCACAAGGTAATGTAAAAACCTATGTATAGTCTTCACAAACCTTGGGATTGACTAGCCACTCTTCCCAAATTCCAACTCTCTATCCATATTTGTTATTATTGCATCTAAATGTTGCCTCTTAATTTCTTTGTCCTCCTCGTGGTTGTCTTCATAAGCCAATATTTTCCTATTCATTGTTACAACAAGTTCATGTACTTGCCCTTCAACATTTGCACTCCTTGATTGTGTACTGTCTTCTCTTTGACTGCTTTTATGAGACAATGTTGTCTCTTCCTCTCTTACGAATTTTGGGTTTGTCTATCTTCACACCCTTCAATGCCTACAAACACATACAATTCATTAGTTTTAAAAACATGAGACTCTTAAGTCTCTGTTGATGATTCTAGCATCATATTTTTTTGTTGGATTGAACTCTCCAAGCATCTCATGAGGTCTTCATTCTGAGCCTCATCTTCTACACATTCATCATCTTATCCAAGCATTTCTCCCTACTCTAGCTCACAAAAGTGAATTGGTTGGCTTGCTTCATAGGACTTTCTGTACTCAACTTCTCTAAGTTTCTTCTTTGTCTTTATCCAAGCACTCAATATGTACTTCAACTTTTGTCTCATCTTCCTTGTAAACAATTGCACTATAGGTTGTTTGACCTTCTTCCTCAACTTCCATCCACATCTCTGGTCTCTTTCCATCCATTCATGTAGCATCATCATCATCATCATCATATTGAACTCCTCTTATCTGGTTTTAGGAGTGGAATGAAATGATTAGTAGTCTGAATACAATAAACAAGGAGATATGAAGAACAACACATATATCCAATGAACAATATCTTTTATTAAATAAATGAAATAGGCTGAAAATGTAAAACTATAGAACTGAAACACTTGCTCGAATGGTGGTAGCTATCTCTGAGAAGAGATGTGGCTACTACCCACATTCGTATGAGCATAATCATTATGATGAAGCTTCATAGGACTTTTTGATATTACTCATGAATTCTAAAACCCTAGACATACAAAAACCTAACCCTAGAAGGTGAAACGCCAAAAGTCATGTGGGCCCCTATGGGTAAGTTGTACCTCAACTTCCCGTGGTCGTAAGTTTTGCATACGACCTCTGTTTTAGGCGTGTGATAGCCCATTGGAAAGGTCTTTTAGAGAAATACACATTACGTCATCAAACTCTGACATCGTTTACAATTTGACTGTGGTGAGCCAAAAAAACATTGTTTAGGGCTCCAAAACGACCCTGGAAGTACAACAAGATGTGCTGACATGAAAACATACAAAATAAGCCTATTGGATTGGGTGAGAGGCCACTAGTATCCACCTGGAATATGTGTATGGCTTCAGACAACCCCAGAAGTGTAGAACCCACAATTACAAAGAAGTATAGAAGAACACGTTGAACTAAAAATGGTCAAGAGGAGCTAGTTGGAATAGGTGGGTGGCCACCAATATCCACCTGAATCAATCCTCCCCCCTTAGGAAGCAATGGTATCCATTGCGTTGAGTCCCCCCATCAGGTGAGGAAAATTCTGCTAGATTTGGCCGTGGGTTAGCCACTTGCCTTGGTGTAGGAGCTTCCCTGCCTTGACAACCTGATAAAGATGGATCCTCTGCTGGCGAGTGCCCTTGACTTGTGTGTCCACTATCTGATCAGTGGATGCTTGTTCCATGTAGTCAACTTGAGCTCTGTTAGTGTTAGTTGTTATGTGATCTCTAATGTGTCCAATAACGATAGAAAATATGGTCAAAGGAGGTCCACATTGAACACTGGGTGCAAGACAAGGAAGGGTGGAGTGTTGAGCTCAAATGCATTGCTACCCACAACCTTGGTGATAGTGCAAGGACCATAGCAAAGTGGGAAGAGCTTTCGATGGGGCCCTGTGAGACGCTCCTTCTACAAATGTAACCAATCTTTGTCTCCAACCTAAAACTGTTGTGGTACCCTGTGTTGATCATGGCACTGCTTGTACTTATCATTGGATTTCTGCAAAATCTCCTGGACCTGTTGGCAGATGTGCTAAATCCGCTCAATGAATCTGGTGGCTTTGTTGGTCTCAGACTGAACATGGAAAGAGTTTGTTTGTGTGGTGGCAAGAGGCAGTGCAACATCAATGGGACCCAAGGGTTGGAATCCCGGCCCCATCTGAAATGGGCTATGGCCAGTGGATCTATGGCGAGCCCTATTGTAACTGTGTTGAACATAGGGGAGACTCTCATCCCATGTACGTGGATGCTTAGAGTTGTACATGCACAAGATGTGCAAAATCATCCGATTGACGACCTATGTTTGGTCGTTTGTTTGGGGGTGGAAAGCAGTGGATTTAGTGAGCTTGGTGTCCAACAGTGACCAGAGACTCGACCAAAATGTGTTGAGGAACCTGTTGACCCTGTCGGAGATGATGGTCTGTGGTATCCCAAAATGGACCCACACTCATTCGAAGAAGAGCTTAGTAGTAGCTACCGCTGTGATATTCTTCTTGCTGGCTGTGAGGATGGTCATCCTAAAAAACAGATCAACGATCACAAATACTTAGTCATTGCCTTGCTTGGTGGATGGAAGGCCATACATGTAATCCATTGAGATGGATTCCCAAGTCTTCTTGGGAGTAGGAAGAGGGGTGTATAAGCCTTGCTTCTTGATGGCGGGCTTGGAAATGGCACAGGAAGTGCAAGATATGATATACTTGTTGATGTCCTATTGAAGTTTTGGCCAATAAAAATGATGTTGAAGAACGAACATAGTTTTCTCCACGCCAAAATGTCATACCATCTGACTGTAGTGGGCTTCCTAAATCAGCTTTGCACACTCGCTTGTAGGAACACAAAGATGGCCCAGATGGAATAACAGTCCGTCCTGAATGTGAAAATTGGTTTCAGTCGTGCCTATACCCAAGAGATGATAGGTGGTGACGAAGTCCAGATCTTGTTGGTAAAGTTTGGGCCACTCAGATGCCTCATGTCCACAGGAATGGAGCACAATGATGAGTGCAACCATGGGGGGTCGATTGAGGCAGTCAACGATACGATTTGAGATCCATGTCTTATACTTGATGTTGAGATGGAACTGCTGCAAGTAGGTGGACCACTTCTGATGGCTGTCGTTCTGAAATTTCCCCTATGTTTGTATGAACTGTAGAGGCTTGTGATCAATGTGGATGATTGTCTCTTTTCCCAAAATGTAATGTTTCCATAGAAGACATGCTTGTACAATGGAATACATTTCCTTATCATAGGTGGGTTATTTTCAGACAATAGCTGAGAGTGTATCACTATGGTATGCCACCAGATGATCGTACTGAGTGAGAACTGCACCTACAACATAGTCAGATGCATTAGTCTCAATCTTGAACGGTTGATGCAGATTGAGCAAGGAGAGTACTGGAGATGAGCACAAGTGATGCTTCAGATCATCAAATGCTCGTTATTGTTCCTTCCCCCACACGAACTTTGCCATGCCATCGCCCTTGGTCACCTCGCTGAGGGCCCATGCAATATGGGAGAATCCCAACACGAACTGTAGGTAGAAGTTGGCCAGTCCCAAGAAGCTTCAAAGCACGGTTAGTGTGGTTGGGGATGGCCAGTCATGGATGACTTGGATCTTAACTGGATCAACATGTATTCATAATAAATGTAGCCCAAGTATTGGACCCTGTTCATGCGAAAAGAGCATTTTTCCAAGTTGGCATATAGCTTGTGCTGCCACAGAGTGCTCAAAACTTGTTGAATATGTCGTATGTGCTCCTCCCAAGTTCTGCTAAAGATGAGGATGTCATCCACAACAAAAGAGTTGGTGAAGGGTCTCAATACATCATCCATCAACCTCATGAAAGTGGTTGGTGCATTTGTTAAGCCAAAGGGCATGGCCAGCCATTTGAAGAGACCTTCTTTAGATTTGAAGGTTGTCTTCCATACATCAGTTGGTTCGATGGGAACCTGGTGGTAGCAAGACTTTAAGTCAATCTTGTTGAAGAACTTTACCCCCTTGAGTTGGTCAAGAAGGTCATCAATCCTGGGAATTGGGTATTGGTTCCGGACTGTGATTTTGTTTAAGGCTTTGTAATCAATGTAGAGTCACCAAGTCCTGTCCTTCTTCTACACTAGTACAATCGGGCTTCTGCAAGGGGAGGAGCTGGGTCTAATGTGCCCCTTTTGAAGAAGCTCTTGGAACCAACGCCCGATTTCGTCATTTTCCATCAGCGAGCGATGATAGACTGGTCCATTAGGTAGAGGTGCACTGGGGGTCAGATCAATTGGATGCTTGACTTGGAAGTGCGTCGGTACCTCGATGGGTGAGAAGAAGATGTCTCTATATTCTTCCACGATCTCGTCCACTTGCTTCTGCTGCAAACAAAGGCTCTGTGTAGAGACCACGGATGTGGCAGTGACCTTCTGCTTACCGTGAGCATGGATCACAAAGAAGATGAACTTCTCGATCTATGAAATGACTTTACTGCATTTCTTAGCTGAGATTAAAGAAATAGCGGTAGGTGGCGCTACCTCTGGTATCATGTACAATTGTCTACCCAAAGTAATAATAACACTATGGGGTCTAGACTCATACACAACATGATGCTTCCACAAATATGGTTGTCCTAAAAGAACATCACAAACTTCAAGGGGAGAAATATCACACAATACCTCATCTTTAAAAGGCTTGATGTCGTAGGGTAGACATCATTGTTGGATGACATGAAGATATCTTCCTTAGCTAAGCCAACTGATGGTGTAGGGTTGCGGGTGCAGTGTCGTTGGTAGGTCCAGCCGCTTGACAACCTCTGCTAAAATCAAGTTCTTTTGACTGCCGCTATCGACAATGAAATGAAGCGGAGCCCCCTTTACCCACATCTGTGAGTGAAAGAGGCATTCCCCTTCCTCTGGTTCTTCTGGTTTGCTTGGCTGGACTTTGGTGGTCACAACAGTGGCACTGGGTTCAACATCGATAATTTGCTTCCTTCTTTCGGGATTTGATTCGAAATCAGAATCAACCTCTGACTCGGAAGCCTTCAACTCAACCACGAGTGACTTCTTGGAGCGACATTCTTCAGTTTTGTGCCAAGGGCTTTTATGGTACTCACACCATTTTCCCGTGTCCTTCTTCGTCTTCTCATTTCCCTTCTTGTGTTGCAGGTTGGACTGGTTTTCTTGATAGTGGCCATCTTTGCTTTGTCCCTTGCTATGTGGGTTAGGTCCTCCTTTACCCTGCTTCAACTGTGAAAAGTTTGCAGATCCGAACTCTGGCCTCTTCTGCTTAAATTTATGCTCGATCTTGACAATGTTTTTATAAGCCATACCCAACGGGGTGATGTCCATAAACTCCATTTTTTTTTTAACGTATATATGTAAACAACTGTGGTATTTGAGCACTAGATGTCGCTTAAAGTCTTTGATACCCAATTTGGTGCACAGGGTATGGAAAATATTGGTGAAATCTGGTACTGTCTGGTCCCTTTCTTGACGCAGGGTGGTCCATCTGGTGTATTGGTCCTCGTAGCTTCCAACACGATAGTATTGTTCTTTAATGGCATACCAGAGGGAATCCCATGTAGGGGAAACCACAAATATTGCAGATTCCTCTATGGCCCTTTGCTCGGAGTAAGTGTCCCACCAGTCCTTAACATGGGGAACGACCTTGAGGAGTGAAAAAGTAATCTTTTCCCTATCGGAAAAATTGTGGACCGAAAAATA
>ML826005.1:0-16213 GCA_009831015.1 Picea engelmannii | reverse complement strand
TAAGAATGAGGGCCTTATATACCCACGCGGGGGTGCCCTTCCATGAAGAGACGTGACCTTTCATTGGGAAGGTGTCTCTTCATTAATTATTCATTAACTATTGTAATGTATTTATATTTATTATTATATATTATGTTCATAACATTGCCTTCCTCTTCAGTATCCTCACCCAAAAACAGTGGGGGTATGGGAATCAAAGACCCCGAAGTGACAAATATAGTAATGGGAGACAAGATTCTCTGGAGGATAGTGTCGGGAAGAAAGGAATGGTGGAAAAAGGCTATAATAAAAAAATATAGGCTAGGAGGAAGAAAAAGATGCATGGACAATACGCTTGAATCCCAACCTGGATCACAAATCTGGAAACTCATAAGAGTCGCAATCCCCTTCTTTAAGAGCATCTCTCGTGGATCCCTAGAAATGGGAAACTTATCAGGCTATGGAAAGATCTGATTTTGGGAGTTGATATCACCTCCCGAGAAGTAGAACTTGAGGACCTAAAACGATGGTTGATTTCTAGGCAAAATCTCACTCTCTTCGATATCTCAATATGGAACGAAAATGGTAGCTGGAAGGAGTGGAGTCTGGGAGGCGTCCCTGCTCAATTTTCCAATCAAGCACAAGTTTTGATCTCAACCCTTAAAGGAGCAACACCCATTCTCAGAGATATTCCAGACATTTGTGGCTGGGGAACAAATGGGTATTCAATAAAACAAGGATACACCACTCTTCTCTCCTCTTTAAGGGTGATCTAGACTTCAACAAAATGGAAAAATGTTTGGAGCCAAGATGCTCTGCCCAAAATAAACATCTTTATTTGGTCCCTAGCACATGGAAAAATCCTAATGGGAAAAAACCTGATGAAAAGAGGTTTCCACGGTTCCTTCATTTGTCCCCTTTGCCAAAATAGTCAAGACACCATCCAACACCTCTTCTAGGATTGACCCTTTTCGACAATAGTCTGGAACATTGTTTATGGAGATCTGACTCAACAAATAAGATGGCCCTCTTCTCTAAAACCTTGCTTGGGAAATTGGGAAAAATACTACCAGGGCACCTTTCGGGGAAAACCAATATTCAAAAGATTGTGGTCGTCCCTCCCTAAGTACATTTGTTGGCAGATATGTCTAGCAAGAAACAAACAAATTTTCCAGGGAAAAAGTTCACATCCCCAAAGTGTTGTTGGCAAGGCCAAAACGCTTCTATTAAAGGTTATGAGCAATAAACCTCTGAACATAGAAGATCCATCTAACTGGAGTATCCTAGAGAAGGTAATCCTCACTTAGTGCAAAGATCGCGTTGGCAACTTCATACTCTTCATAACATAGATGATTGGATCCAAAATCAATCAGATCATACACTTTATTTTGATGGCACTTCAAAAGGGAAACACAAGGGAGGCATGTGCGAAGGGGGGGGGGGGGGGTTCTCTATGAACCCGGAGGAAAAATAATATTAAATTACTACTAGAATATCGGGAAAGGCATCAATAATAAAGCAGAGGCTTATGCATTGCTCAAAGGACTCTAGCTAGCAAAGACTCGCCAAATTTCCAATCCGAATGTTATAAGCGACTCCAAGACAATCATAAGGATGATGGTCCAGGGAACCGAGCCAAAAAAATTGAGTCTAAAAAGAATTATTGATCGAATACATGTAGACTCAAGGTCCCTCAAGCCAAAATTCTTTCACATTCTGAGCAAAAATAACACGACAACAGACAAATTGGTGAACGAGGCCATAGGGAGACCTCCTAGAACCTTAGGGGTGGAGGGTGTTGAAGTCTTATCCCCCTAGTCTAATGCAACACATGACCAAGAGCCAACGCGCAAAGTTTAGAGGAGGAGCCACTTGGAGCTCTAGCGCAAAAGGGGACAGGTGGAGCAGGCAGGTTGCCAACACAAGAGGGGAACGGTGGAGCAAACGAGTGGCAAGTGTAAATTTAATGACTCATCGACCAAGGACAGTCGGGGTTAACAGTTTATATATTGACTTCATTATGGTTTCGGGTGGTCATTTAATCCGTTTAGTCGAGATCGTGGGAATCAAAGGATGAAGGCTCTGATGGAGATGGATCGTGCATGCAATAGCCCAAACGCGCAGACGATTAGCCAGGATGACATTAGGTCCATACTCAAGCTCGCAGTTTTGAAGGCTTCAAGTACATCGCACCGGGTAGAATTTGTGACTTATCTGTTTGACACGAATTCGACATTGATCATCACATGGGGAAATCTCGGTCAGTGCTTGTCCTTGCTAGGGAAAATTCTATGTGTGGCTTTGGTAATCCATTCTCACCCTACGCTCCCTCTGAATTACATAGGTTGTTCAGTGTCGATTGTCTCTCAGTGAATTTTTACCGAGATATTTCTGGCTCCCCTGCATTATTCTTTGTCTCGCCCATGGCCTCGCCCTCCGCCTTTTCATTGCTTCGCCCATACCTTTGTTGAATTCTGCTCCGCCCAACAATTTCCCAATTCACAGGAAACCCAATTCTATGCAGCATTGCGTCCCCTCTAGCAGCATGGAAAATATCCAGAGGAATCAAAGCACACCAAAGTTCATGCATTTGCAGGGTGTCAAGGGATTTCTAGCTAGTTCTGTTCAGCCATATCCTGAGGCAGAATGTGTGGGTTTCAAAGGGACGCGAATTTAGATGGGAGCGCTCAACTCCACTCTAACTTTTGAACTTGAAACCCTCTCTCAACAGAGGCACCTTATTGAAAGGTTGCAAGATGAAATTTATGCTTAGAGGAGTTAGATTGAAGAGTAGCACAACAATCTGGAGATAATGCAGAGTCGATTGGATCAGATGGAACAAAATCATCAACAACCAAGCACACTAGCAAGCACCCATGGAGCATCCAAGAATGTAACTTCAGTCCTAGTCAACCAAATCCGGACCTCAACGAGTCCTGTCCAGACTCAATTTGGGAACAACAGGGATAATTAAAGATCAAAATGGAACCGGGTAGGTGAGTTTTTGTAAACTTCAGATGTTATGTTTTGTTTTTCGTTATATATAAACGTAGTATTCTATAGATTGTATTATGCAAAATACAATAGATGCAGTATAGCTAGGGAAGGTGGAAACTCTATGATCACAATTTTTTTTTAGCATTTCCAAGCTTCAAATATTTTACTTCTCGAAGGTCTTTCATGGCCCTATTCTTGTACTACATTGGATTTATCCACACTTCTTAATATATATTTTCCAGTTCTTGTAAAAAAATAAAACATTGCCTTCCCCTTAAAAATGCTTTGTCCTCAAAGCATACTTATGTAAGACTTATCTCTTGCTCTAGCTTGTAGTATCGTCTCCTTATTCTTTATTCCTGAATTAGTGACCATTGAGGACTTGAAACAATAAGATCTTCTAAGCACTACGTACAACTGTCAAATTGTAAGGGAGTCTTCCCACCTTAAATCGATCTTCTGGACAATGGGGATTTTATGGGGTTCTTGTAGACAATTTGATGTATTTTGACTCCCGTGATAACTTCTACCTTGAGCATAATTTGTAATGGAGGTAATAATTTTTGACATATTTGTCATTTGTTTCTATGGATACATTGATTGGTTGAAGTATCGATTTTTGTGATTAGGATGTCTATAAGGCATCCTTGCAACCTGATCTTTACTTAGTGTACTTGTAGCTTCTTCTTGATTAACACTTGGAATTGAGTCTTCTTCATATCCCTAACTTGTTTCTACTTCGACATGTGAAGACCTCTTTACATCAACTGAATCCTTTTGAGCTGCAAGGTTGACTGGGTTGATATTAATTGCTTTATCCACCATCATGTTTTTCCATTTGAAGACTTTTGTAGTTCCATAGGTTCAGTCATTGTCTCTTTATCTACCAATGATTCCTTATTGATAAGTTGTTCTAACTTGTCCTCTATCGTCTTCTTATCACTCTTTATCTTCTTAATATAGGTGAGTAAACTTTGATTATGGGCATTTAGGCGACAAATTTATGTGTCTTTGTCTATGACGATTTTGTCACATTCTTTTTCGATCTCAAGTATTAACTCTTGTTTGTCTGACATGAGTATTTTGGAGATCTGATCAAGATCTTTTGACGTAGATATTGAATCTGACTTCACTGAAACATCATGTAATTTTATTTTTTTCTTCTTATAGGAAAACATTAAAAACTTGTTCTCAAGGTTTAATATTAAGCTACCCAACGTCTCTAACCAAGTCAAGCTGAGGATTATATCAACCTATTTTTCATATATAGTTGTAACCTTGAAATTCGATACGAGTTTATAATCTTCGAGTGTCAACGGTAAGTCCTTGATGTCATATTTATTGCCAAAAAAAAAGTCTTTTGTTTCGATTACATTTGTCTTTGGAATTATTAATTGATTCGTCAAATCCATACATATGTGATTTTTCTTCTTATCTGGGCAAGTGTGGATGTTAACTTTTTTTTCTTGAATATTTCCTCTAAATGTTAATAATCTGATGCATCCAGTTAGATGATTTTTATTAGAAAATATTCCTTCCTTACAATCCATTTTTTAATTTGGATTGACCTTGTAATTATTATAATATCCCTTTAATAATAATAAGACTTAAGCTTCTTGGCTTAATAGATATATTCCTCTAATATTCCTTTATACTCGTTTAATAAAATGATCATTGATAATTCTTCTTTTTATATATATAGAGTTCAAAAACTTTGAATATTTTCTTATACTTTACCAAAAGTAATTTTATGTTCACTTAATCTTTTTTTTTTCCTTGGTATTAATAAAAAATAATTTAATATTACCTTCACACTTCCCAAAAGAAATCTTTTAGTTATACTCCTTCCTTAACTCACAAGAATTTGTGAACTTTTAAAACAACCTTTTTTTTTTTGAATTAAAACTTTTGCCTTTTTTATTATATATCCTCCTTTTATATTTTTCACCATATATTCTTCACTTCTTAAAATTAATATAACGTAGAAGTTAATTAATTTTTTTGTCCTCTCTGTTTTGTTTTAACAAAGGTCGTGACTTTTTGTTTTAACAAAGGTCGTGACTTTTTGTTAAACGGTGACAATTTACCCTTTTACTTCTATGACAATTGTATGGATTGCTTTAATGAATAGTAGAGTTATTGCACTTATAATCGTATGAAAAATGTTGTACATAATAACTTGTGGTTGCACAGTTGTAAATAATGGATATTTGATGTACGCATGCTGGTAATAATATTTTGTTTTTATTCTTTTATTTTTCTTTATAATAGAAAAAATATATATTCTTTTCTTTTCCTTATATATATATGTTTTTTTTACCTTAACTTTTTTTTTTTCTTTATGGAAACGAAAACTTCTTGTCCCATAAATTCTTGTACTTGAATTTTCACGATAGAGATATCTAATTCCTGTGCTGAAGTAAGAGAGCTTGAATTTACCAGAAAATTTGTGGTAGTTTAAACCATTCTTTTACACTTTCTTTCTTTTCAATATTATTGTCAATGCAAGGTGGAAGGAAGCTCTTTACTTTTTTTCTTTTCTTTTTTTAATTTTTGAGTAATAATTTATTTTTCTTCAATATTGTATTCTCCAACAGAAATTTTAGACTTCAAATGGCCAAGGGCCAATTATGGTCAAGGACCAAAAAATTTAGAGAAACTCAGTTTGAGGCCAAAAGCCAAATCGAGACGAAGCTCTGATACCACTGTGGTGAACCAAGCTGGTTCGCTAGGTAAATACCCAATGTAGGTAGGACAACAAGTTATAATTCATAAAGGATAATATATTAAATAATAATGTATATGAATATGAGATACAATAAGAATGAGGGCCTTATATACCCATGCAGGGGTGCCCTTCCATGAAGAGACGTGACCTTTCATTGGGAAGGCGTCTCTTCATTAATTATTCATTAAATATTATAATGTATTTATATATATTATTATATATTATGTTCATAACAACCTCCAGGTCACAGTTTGAGTCGGTGAAGGCGAAGAATGCACTCACGTGGCACTTGTTGATTCACCATGGACAAACACAAGTGGCACTTATTGATACGTTGTGGACAAATGACGAAAGGCTATAGAGGAACCTCCCCTTAAAGAACACCTTCAACGTAATTAATCATTTACATGTGATCAGAGAATCAATGGTGGGTCAATGCCAAAGATAACTTCAATATAAATAATGCAAAGCTAACTCGATCTTGCAGGGTTTAAAGTTCAAACAAATTGTTATGGGTATGGACATTTAATGAGTTAAAGCTACTAATATTATTAGTAGTGGGATATTGAATTCACCCTTAACATCACAGTTGCACTATGCTCTAATATCCTTTGTTATGATGTTTTTCTTGATTCAAGTGTTGATCTTTTTATTATATCTACATGTCTCTTTTTAAAATTGATTTCCTTAGACAAATTAATCTATTAAACCTATTGAATCTCACTAAATTATTGATTTATGCAATAAAACAGAACTAGTAGTGAATAAATTAGATTTAATGGAGGTTAGTTTCTGGAACAATTTCATTCCCACCCAATACAACTTTACAGAATATAATTGAAAAGCTCATGGATAAGGTTTCCATCTATGGAAGCATAAGACACAAATGGTGTGGAGGACCTTTAGAAGTTTGTAGATATGAAAAATCCAAATTGGGTGATTAACATGCATATGCTAAATGAAATCAATGTGATGTAAAGGTTTTAATTATTATGATCAATGGTCCTTATAGTGAAGGATTCGCCGGTGCTATAACCAACTAATGTCACATTCACTATTCAAGAGACTTGAATAGTGAAAATGCCAAATTCACAGGTGCTATAACTAGCAGTCCTTGGAAGAGACTTGAATAATGAAAATGCCAAATTCCAAATAAATTCAAAGTTCAACCACCATATACTATTATTCTAGAAATGCCAAATCATAGAATCAACAAGAACAAAATTGGAACATCAAAATATGATTCAAGCTCTTAAACAAAAATTAAAATACCTCGAATGGAATTTCTTAGAATCTAATGATGATGTTACTCAAGAGGAACTTGTACCAACCTAGAAAGATTCATGTTTATTAGTTTAAGTACTTTTGCGGGAAAACCCTAATCAAGCTATTGTTCTTATGATGAAATATGATAAATACAAAACCTTCAATGCCAAAATCTGAAAATGGAGTAGCATATGAATAGAGTCGTGTTCTATTTAGGACAAAATCCTTGATTCATCCATTACCAATCTCATATTTATTTCCTAAATAAGCACCTTCATTTTATCGAGGGACTGGACTACTAGGCCACAATCTTTACCCAGTAACGAATAAAGTCAAATTATGCCCGTGTATTTTATTATTGGGAAGTGAAATGGACTTTTACCTTGAAGGTTTTAGGCTCAACTAAGGAGGCGAGGAGCATCTAGCAAAAAACTAGGATCACACACTATAGTTTTTGCAGTCACGAAGGCTGAGTCCACAACTCAGTCCAACCCACTATTAGTGAGCTTGATTCTGGCTCTCTCAGACACCAGACCTCCCAGAAAATAAGGAGGTAATGTAGTGGAACAACCTCCCCTTGCAGCAAGAAAAATGACCAAGCTGAGGAATTCACCTTAGCCTAGTTTGAAACTGCAACTATGAGATTCTCAGAATCAAATGTAAACAATGTAGAAAACTTAGACATAGTCTACAAAGAAAAACTAGTAGAAGAGTGCGACGTGGCCATAAAATGAGCTAGGGTTGAACATGGGTTCAAATTTTTCATTTTATATTTCTGACTCACCTCACCTCTCTTGAGTGCACATGCCCTCCACACCCGCCCCAAATTTACCCCCCCAAATACCTATATTGATCTATAGTATTAAAAAAAACCCTTCCCCCCTTAATATTCCCCAATATATTTCCCTGTCTTTTGATTTATTTTTTGACCCCCAATATGAACGAACATGATAATATATTGGGTTCTCGGTGAATCCCCCGTGATCTCTTTAACCCCCTCTTATCCCTTTCTCAAGCCTTTTCCTTAGACAAATTGAATTCTCAATTTTTCGATCCTTCTCTTTATATTGTGTTAATCGGCCACCGAAACCGCTAGTTGATTGGGGATTGATACTCATTACCAACATTGCTCGCTTAACTGGTCACCGGTCCACCAAGCCACTGGGTTACAAGTAATGAACCTTTAGATGTTTATGTTGGTCCAATTACACCGGGCACCAGGGTACTTCTCCAACTCATCCTCAAGTAATATGAGTCTCGTCTGGTTGGAGGTATGTCAACCGGCCCATCGGACACCAGTAGTTATAAATCCATCAAAAAAAATTTAAGTTGGTATTTATGAGGGACTAAGATCGGTCCAGTTACTCACTCTTAGTTGTTGATCTCTCCATTGATCAACAGTCAAACCTTCCCCTTATTCTATAACATTTTCAATCATTGATCTCTGAGGATAAACGATCATATATTCTCTTCCTTCCAGAACTCTATCTCCGCTTGATGCCTTCTGACACACTTCCACTATGATCCTCTATCCTTAGTTTTGATTCATAACCTTCACCAAAGATCCAACCACCATCACTGGTCATCAAACTGTTCAGTCATCGTAAAACGAACGAAGTTCATAGGAACTTTGTCACAATCTCGTTCTACTTCAATTAAGATCAATTCAATCACACTCTTACACAAAGATTCACACTTGATTACATTCATGGATTATTAGAACACTCATCCACAGATTATAAATGCATCAACATAGATCGACATACACCCAGTAGTGAAGGCATGGAAACACACTATTCTATTAAACCAAAATACTTCAGAAATTCTTTACAAACTCATAATTTACCTCTCTTTCTTTACTGGCCCAATTTCACATTCTAGGCGCTTCTCTGTCCTTGGCCCCCTCTCTTGCATAATTTCACTATGTTTGGCCACCCTCCATCCATGCTCGAACTCTTACATATTTATGTGGAAGATAAAATTCCAGACCACCAAAACAGATCCCTAAAATCTTGTAACTAATTACAACAATAACATTCCTCTATCAACTATCTTGACCTGCTCTCTATTCTTTATTATATCATATGAGAATCAATGAGATCAAATCCTCCATACTTAGGGAAATCCACACTAACCCAACTAATTGCTCTAATAAGCAATTTACATGTTAGTTAGGAAAACAAACTCTATCCTTCTAAAATCATACAAATTTAGGAAAATACAATTAGTTTCATTAAGGTAACCCACTCCCTTTGGTAAATTTCAATACCCCCCTTAGGTTTGCTCAACAAGGTTGATTTTGAGTGAATTTGCTCTTGCATTAGACTCGCAGGGTACAAAATTTTTATGACCTCATGGTCATATGTCCTCAGTTGCTTCTTTCCACATGGATCCCATTTTTGATAATGTTGTTGTCCACATGCTCTCCTCCATTGTTCCTTTATTGTTGTCTTCAATCTTCCAGGATCCCAAACTTTGCTTGCTTGTTGTCCATTTTCCTTGTTTTCACACTCATCTTCAGCCAATTTCTCCTTGATGTTGATTTCCTTCTTTGCCTCTTCGCAATTCCACTTGGGAATCTTCATCAAATACTTCCATAAATCATCCAATTCAGTATCCAACTTTGTTATTTGTTGTTGCATGCTAGTGTTGCAAATTGATTGCTTCAAATTATCACATAAACTTTGTATGGCTGATGCCATGTCTGTTTGATACAAAATCTATTTCTGGCTAAGTACTTTGAAATTCCATTCATTTGTCATCACCTCAACAATGCCCTATTGTATAAGAGTTGTAAGACCTTTGCTCCATTCTATTTTAGACATTTCTTCACAAGTCTCTAAGGCACTTGGCTACCTTCTCCAATCCTCTTGTTGGTTTGTGGAAGATTGCATACTTCCATCTCTTTATGCACCTTCACAAAACACAAATGCATTCCATAAAATAACTCGCTCTTGATTATGTTCATCAATCCACCATGTAATAATATCACGGTCCTCCTTCTTGTTCTTCACATATGCATAGCTTATTTCATCCTTCAGATAGGTCTCCTTTGGAACCCTTGTTTCTTCTGCAACTGGTTAGTTATAATTTGATCTCCCAATATTATTATTTCCTTCCCAACCAACTTCATGTTATTTCCCTTCTTGTTGTGCAGATGACATAATGTTTTTGTCATGCTCTTTTCTTTGTTCACGATCCGATTCATGTTGTCGTGCAATTTTCACTTTGACCTTTCTTCCTTGAATTTCCTCTACCTTCATTTTGCCTCTAGGTAAATTCCTTGTCTCATCTAATGGTGTCTTAATTCCTTTGCCTTCTTTAGGAGGCCGACTTTTGTTTCCCTCCTTTTGGATACCTTCTTGTTGTGTAGCCTTTGGATTCTTAAATTATTCAAAATCTGTAATCTCATTTGGAGATCTCTTGACTAACAGGTTGTTTGTTCCACTTGTATTCTTTTCTTTTTTCATAAGGCTACCCTTCAGACTGCCTTCAATTCCACTACTTGGAATCTGGAACACATTCTTGTTTATATCCTCTTCCATGTCTTCACAAGGTAATGTAAAAACCTATGTATAGTCTTCACAAACCTTGGGATTGACTAGCCACTCTTCCCAAATTCCAACTCTCTATCCATATTTGTTATTATTGCATCTAAATGTTGCCTCTTAATTTCTTTGTCCTCCTCGTGGTTGTCTTCATAAGCCAATATTTTCCTATTCATTGTTACAACAAGTTCATGTACTTGCCCTTCAACATTTGCACTCCTTGATTGTGTACTGTCTTCTCTTTGACTGCTTTTATGAGACAATGTTGTCTCTTCCTCTCTTACGAATTTTGGGTTTGTCTATCTTCACACCCTTCAATGCCTACAAACACATACAATTCATTAGTTTTAAAAACATGAGACTCTTAAGTCTCTGTTGATGATTCTAGCATCATATTTTTTTGTTGGATTGAACTCTCCAAGCATCTCATGAGGTCTTCATTCTGAGCCTCATCTTCTACACATTCATCATCTTATCCAAGCATTTCTCCCTACTCTAGCTCACAAAAGTGAATTGGTTGGCTTGCTTCATAGGACTTTCTGTACTCAACTTCTCTAAGTTTCTTCTTTGTCTTTATCCAAGCACTCAATATGTACTTCAACTTTTGTCTCATCTTCCTTGTAAACAATTGCACTATAGGTTGTTTGACCTTCTTCCTCAACTTCCATCCACATCTCTGGTCTCTTTCCATCCATTCATGTAGCATCATCATCATCATCATCATATTGAACTCCTCTTATCTGGTTTTAGGAGTGGAATGAAATGATTAGTAGTCTGAATACAATAAACAAGGAGATATGAAGAACAACACATATATCCAATGAACAATATCTTTTATTAAATAAATGAAATAGGCTGAAAATGTAAAACTATAGAACTGAAACACTTGCTCGAATGGTGGTAGCTATCTCTGAGAAGAGATGTGGCTACTACCCACATTCGTATGAGCATAATCATTATGATGAAGCTTCATAGGACTTTTTGATATTACTCATGAATTCTAAAACCCTAGACATACAAAAACCTAACCCTAGAAGGTGAAACGCCAAAAGTCATGTGGGCCCCTATGGGTAAGTTGTACCTCAACTTCCCGTGGTCGTAAGTTTTGCATACGACCTCTGTTTTAGGCGTGTGATAGCCCATTGGAAAGGTCTTTTAGAGAAATACACATTACGTCATCAAACTCTGACATCGTTTACAATTTGACTGTGGTGAGCCAAAAAAACATTGTTTAGGGCTCCAAAACGACCCTGGAAGTACAACAAGATGTGCTGACATGAAAACATACAAAATAAGCCTATTGGATTGGGTGAGAGGCCACTAGTATCCACCTGGAATATGTGTATGGCTTCAGACAACCCCAGAAGTGTAGAACCCACAATTACAAAGAAGTATAGAAGAACACGTTGAACTAAAAATGGTCAAGAGGAGCTAGTTGGAATAGGTGGGTGGCCACCAATATCCACCTGAATCAATCCTCCCCCCTTAGGAAGCAATGGTATCCATTGCGTTGAGTCCCCCCATCAGGTGAGGAAAATTCTGCTAGATTTGGCCGTGGGTTAGCCACTTGCCTTGGTGTAGGAGCTTCCCTGCCTTGACAACCTGATAAAGATGGATCCTCTGCTGGCGAGTGCCCTTGACTTGTGTGTCCACTATCTGATCAGTGGATGCTTGTTCCATGTAGTCAACTTGAGCTCTGTTAGTGTTAGTTGTTATGTGATCTCTAATGTGTCCAATAACGATAGAAAATATGGTCAAAGGAGGTCCACATTGAACACTGGGTGCAAGACAAGGAAGGGTGGAGTGTTGAGCTCAAATGCATTGCTACCCACAACCTTGGTGATAGTGCAAGGACCATAGCAAAGTGGGAAGAGCTTTCGATGGGGCCCTGTGAGACGCTCCTTCTACAAATGTAACCAATCTTTGTCTCCAACCTAAAACTGTTGTGGTACCCTGTGTTGATCATGGCACTGCTTGTACTTATCATTGGATTTCTGCAAAATCTCCTGGACCTGTTGGCAGATGTGCTAAATCCGCTCAATGAATCTGGTGGCTTTGTTGGTCTCAGACTGAACATGGAAAGAGTTTGTTTGTGTGGTGGCAAGAGGCAGTGCAACATCAATGGGACCCAAGGGTTGGAATCCCGGCCCCATCTGAAATGGGCTATGGCCAGTGGATCTATGGCGAGCCCTATTGTAACTGTGTTGAACATAGGGGAGACTCTCATCCCATGTACGTGGATGCTTAGAGTTGTACATGCACAAGATGTGCAAAATCATCCGATTGACGACCTATGTTTGGTCGTTTGTTTGGGGGTGGAAAGCAGTGGATTTAGTGAGCTTGGTGTCCAACAGTGACCAGAGACTCGACCAAAATGTGTTGAGGAACCTGTTGACCCTGTCGGAGATGATGGTCTGTGGTATCCCAAAATGGACCCACACTCATTCGAAGAAGAGCTTAGTAGTAGCTACCGCTGTGATATTCTTCTTGCTGGCTGTGAGGATGGTCATCCTAAAAAACAGATCAACGATCACAAATACTTAGTCATTGCCTTGCTTGGTGGATGGAAGGCCATACATGTAATCCATTGAGATGGATTCCCAAGTCTTCTTGGGAGTAGGAAGAGGGGTGTATAAGCCTTGCTTCTTGATGGCGGGCTTGGAAATGGCACAGGAAGTGCAAGATATGATATACTTGTTGATGTCCTATTGAAGTTTTGGCCAATAAAAATGATGTTGAAGAACGAACATAGTTTTCTCCACGCCAAAATGTCATACCATCTGACTGTAGTGGGCTTCCTAAATCAGCTTTGCACACTCGCTTGTAGGAACACAAAGATGGCCCAGATGGAATAACAGTCCGTCCTGAATGTGAAAATTGGTTTCAGTCGTGCCTATACCCAAGAGATGATAGGTGGTGACGAAGTCCAGATCTTGTTGGTAAAGTTTGGGCCACTCAGATGCCTCATGTCCACAGGAATGGAGCACAATGATGAGTGCAACCATGGGGGGTCGATTGAGGCAGTCAACGATACGATTTGAGATCCATGTCTTATACTTGATGTTGAGATGGAACTGCTGCAAGTAGGTGGACCACTTCTGATGGCTGTCGTTCTGAAATTTCCCCTATGTTTGTATGAACTGTAGAGGCTTGTGATCAATGTGGATGATTGTCTCTTTTCCCAAAATGTAATGTTTCCATAGAAGACATGCTTGTACAATGGAATACATTTCCTTATCATAGGTGGGTTATTTTCAGACAATAGCTGAGAGTGTATCACTATGGTATGCCACCAGATGATCGTACTGAGTGAGAACTGCACCTACAACATAGTCAGATGCATTAGTCTCAATCTTGAACGGTTGATGCAGATTGAGCAAGGAGAGTACTGGAGATGAGCACAAGTGATGCTTCAGATCATCAAATGCTCGTTATTGTTCCTTCCCCCACACGAACTTTGCCATGCCATCGCCCTTGGTCACCTCGCTGAGGGCCCATGCAATATGGGAGAATCCCAACACGAACTGTAGGTAGAAGTTGGCCAGTCCCAAGAAGCTTCAAAGCACGGTTAGTGTGGTTGGGGATGGCCAGTCATGGATGACTTGGATCTTAACTGGATCAACATGTATTCATAATAAATGTAGCCCAAGTATTGGACCCTGTTCATGCGAAAAGAGCATTTTTCCAAGTTGGCATATAGCTTGTGCTGCCACAGAGTGCTCAAAACTTGTTGAATATGTCGTATGTGCTCCTCCCAAGTTCTGCTAAAGATGAGGATGTCATCCACAACAAAAGAGTTGGTGAAGGGTCTCAATACATCATCCATCAACCTCATGAAAGTGGTTGGTGCATTTGTTAAGCCAAAGGGCATGGCCAGCCATTTGAAGAGACCTTCTTTAGATTTGAAGGTTGTCTTCCATACATCAGTTGGTTCGATGGGAACCTGGTGGTAGCAAGACTTTAAGTCAATCTTGTTGAAGAACTTTACCCCCTTGAGTTGGTCAAGAAGGTCATCAATCCTGGGAATTGGGTATTGGTTCCGGACTGTGATTTTGTTTAAGGCTTTGTAATCAATGTAGAGTCACCAAGTCCTGTCCTTCTTCTACACTAGTACAATCGGGCTTCTGCAAGGGGAGGAGCTGGGTCTAATGTGCCCCTTTTGAAGAAGCTCTTGGAACCAACGCCCGATTTCGTCATTTTCCATCAGCGAGCGATGATAGACTGGTCCATTAGGTAGAGGTGCACTGGGGGTCAGATCAATTGGATGCTTGACTTGGAAGTGCGTCGGTACCTCGATGGGTGAGAAGAAGATGTCTCTATATTCTTCCACGATCTCGTCCACTTGCTTCTGCTGCAAACAAAGGCTCTGTGTAGAGACCACGGATGTGGCAGTGACCTTCTGCTTACCGTGAGCATGGATCACAAAGAAGATGAACTTCTCGATCTATGAAATGACTTTACTGCATTTCTTAGCTGAGATTAAAGAAATAGCGGTAGGTGGCGCTACCTCTGGTATCATGTACAATTGTCTACCCAAAGTAATAATAACACTATGGGGTCTAGACTCATACACAACATGATGCTTCCACAAATATGGTTGTCCTAAAAGAACATCACAAACTTCAAGGGGAGAAATATCACACAATACCTCATCTTTAAAAGGCTTGATGTCGTAGGGTAGACATCATTGTTGGATGACATGAAGATATCTTCCTTAGCTAAGCCAACTGATGGTGTAGGGTTGCGGGTGCAGTGTCGTTGGTAGGTCCAGCCGCTTGACAACCTCTGCTAAAATCAAGTTCTTTTGACTGCCGCTATCGACAATGAAATGAAGCGGAGCCCCCTTTACCCACATCTGTGAGTGAAAGAGGCATTCCCCTTCCTCTGGTTCTTCTGGTTTGCTTGGCTGGACTTTGGTGGTCACAACAGTGGCACTGGGTTCAACATCGATAATTTGCTTCCTTCTTTCGGGATTTGATTCGAAATCAGAATCAACCTCTGACTCGGAAGCCTTCAACTCAACCACGAGTGACTTCTTGGAGCGACATTCTTCAGTTTTGTGCCAAGGGCTTTTATGGTACTCACACCATTTTCCCGTGTCCTTCTTCGTCTTCTCATTTCCCTTCTTGTGTTGCAGGTTGGACTGGTTTTCTTGATAGTGGCCATCTTTGCTTTGTCCCTTGCTATGTGGGTTAGGTCCTCCTTTACCCTGCTTCAACTGTGAAAAGTTTGCAGATCCGAACTCTGGCCTCTTCTGCTTAAATTTATGCTCGATCTTGACAATGTTTTTATAAGCCATACCCAACGGGGTGATGTCCATAAACTCCATTTTTTTTTTAACGTATATATGTAAACAACTGTGGTATTTGAGCACTAGATGTCGCTTAAAGTCTTTGATACCCAATTTGGTGCACAGGGTATGGAAAATATTGGTGAAATCTGGTACTGTCTGGTCCCTTTCTTGACGCAGGGTGGTCCATCTGGTGTATTGGTCCTCGTAGCTTCCAACACGATAGTATTGTTCTTTAATGGCATACCAGAGGGAATCCCATGTAGGGGAAACCACAAATATTGCAGATTCCTCTATGGCCCTTTGCTCGGAGTAAGTGTCCCACCAGTCCTTAACATGGGGAACGACCTTGAGGAGTGAAAAAGTAATCTTTTCCCTATCGGAAAAATTGTGGACCGAAAAATA
>ML826004.1:87543-117298 GCA_009831015.1 Picea engelmannii | reverse complement strand
TCAAAAGGTTTATACAGAAAAAGGAGGATATGTAAGGTTAGCACGCATGGAGGTGAGTTGTCACTTTCTCCCAAAAAGCACTCTGTCTCCTTTTTTATATATTACCAACTAAATAGTAAGTTAGGTAAGTTTACTTTTTTCCACGTGTGATATCATAGCCCCCCTCTATTTGTCCTGAGCCAATCATGTCCACTTGTATTTTTTATTCACATTTTAATATGACTTTGATTGTATACCTAAGTGACTTAATATAATAGACATTCTGTGATGTTTTGTCTACTCAATGTAATAAACAAATCCCTTTTTAATGGGATTTTGGCCTTGAGTTCTCATTTTACAAGGTTGGATGCCATCGCCACGTACAACTTTAAATATTCATCATATTTGGAAAATAAAGGCATTAAATTAAGTCATTCAAGAGCAACATCAAAGCAACAACAGGCACAAAAAATCGTAGAAAGAAAGTTTGCATGTCCGTGAAGCACAAGAATGAAAATTGAAAAAAAAAAAACTCTTGGAAAATGCATTGATGAACAATTCTCGGGGGAGATCGGTCTGACTAGGTCGCTGTTTCTGTATGCGTGTGTACTCATTGCTGTGCAGCACTTGGGGCTCTGGACCCTGGTACTATAAAGCTAAGCCAGCACTTCACTTTTCAAGAGTGAGGTGTTGGCTTAGTTGATTAGTGCACCGCCTTTAAGGCTTTGCTATAACTTTCAAAGTCACAAGTTCAATAGATCACATAATCCATCGGCGGCAAAACATGCAACTGCAAGGTATGGTGAAAATTCTCTCATAATATTGGTCAACATGGGAAAGTTTTCCTATGAGAAAGAAACAAGTGAAGAGCATATAAATGATTCCATCACCCATATGCAGATACAACGATGTCTATGAGTAGGGAAATAACATGAACTCCACGTGTTCCACAGATAAGAAATGACCAAATGCAATCTAAAACGGTGGAAATGGAAACAGAATGGGACTGGCAAAGATAAGATTTGATTTGTACCCATAGAATTGAATATCATGCATGCACTTTCATTATGTATTTAAATAGTATTTTTTTTAAGGCAAGCTGGTTGTCAACCAGTATGATTCTCTTGTCAAAAATCAGTCCTCGACATATATCAATAAATCCAAAAAAGGTAGGATTAAAAAATATCGACGGTATAGTAGTGAAAAGCAGAAATTTATCACTGTTTCATCAGATAAAAATAAAGACACCATATGAGAACCCAAACCTGATCATCGCAGTGGGAGGTCTTGTCAGACTCGTCACCAGAAACATTATCCGAGTCACTATGACATGATAAGCTGCCACTGTCATCAGATGAATCTGACCCATCAACAGAAACAGATGTTGAGCCGTCTGCTTGCTCTGATAAAACAGGGTCATCTTCATAAGCAGCAGTTATTGCCTTGCATTTCTTCTTCTTTCTCATGCTCTGCTTGACTTCATTAGCAGTAGTATCTGTCTTGTGCTTCCTTGCCTTTTCTGCTCTCTTCACTTCATTTGCAGTATCCTTCTCCTTGGGGTTTTTCCGCTTGTTACTGCCCCAATTTACTTTGTTTTTGTCCGCAGAAGGCATTCTTCCTCTCTTTATCCTTAAAACAACAAAATAAGTTAGGTAGCAGTATAAGAGCGCTAAAGCCATCCAATGCAAAATACCAAAGAAAAAAAATCATGGTTCATCAGCTTTTTTAATTTAAGAAGAATGGCCATGGTTACATGCAAGACTTAAAGGATATCACCTAGCTGTAAATTTATTATCGATTTCAGAAATACAACCAAAGAATTTTTTTTACTGTACAGACTCTTCCATTAAAACACAAACTAAAAAAATGTAACAACCAGCATATTCTAGACCATGCAGGAGCGTGCAAACAGGCCACAACCACTGCGGAATAATAGCGACTAACTAATCATTGGGTTCAATGGAAGGCATCATTCAATACAAATGTATGGCATTATGTGGCCCTTTGAAAGAGGAGATAAATTATATATATAATGCGTTTGGATTTCCGTGAAAAGCTGGGAAGGGGGGCAGGGGGGAGAATATGTCATTCAGTGTTCTTCTTTCTTCTGCCCAGTTTCACCTCCGTCAAGTATGCAAGATGATAATTCACCAACATTCCAACATCTGCTTGGATGATTTAGTTAAAAGTCTGCTTGATTGAATGAATAAACTCCCTGCAGGGGTAAAATGATTGCAATTTTCGGAAACAATAAAACAATGCGCACAAAATTATATTAGGGCAGTTTAAAAATCCCAATCATAAGACTTTTTGAAAAATTCATTCACCGTTGTCCAGGTTCTGAATCGACTGCTGAACTCAAAAGAAAGATCCAAAGTAATAAAGAGAAAGAAAGGTTCGACTTGAACAAAGCAAAGAAGAGCATGGTCAGAGAACCGACCGACAGTCGCGACTACATACAGAGAGAACCCTTTGATTGATTACACCAGATTGAAATCGTGTGCAGCCCAGGAGAAAATAAGCACAGGGGGAATGTATTGCAGAAGATTATAGTGATGAATAAGTCGAATAACACCGTAAGTAAATCCAGTGACGAAGAATAGTGTAGGTGGGTTTAATGGTTGACAATATGTGAGTCTTCTTTAAAAAGAAATTAAATAGAGGAGAATTTGACCAGTATTATTTGGGCAAGATTTAAGTTCAAATACATGTAGCTTGCCATTATAAACTTGACGTTAAGTGCAACGTCTTGTAAACCAAACCATATTTAATATGAAACTCAGTTTTCTTCAACCTAGGGTTGAGACTTTTTACAAGTATTTACTTTTTGAGAGAAAACACAATAAGTATAAGTCAACTTGAGATTTGAATCAAAGTGGAGAGAGTGCAAAATTCACCTATAATGGTAAATGTTTGATTTGAATCAAGATGAGGAGAATGTTAGACTTACTTCCAATGATAATGTTTTATTAGAGATTTGAACAAGGTGGGGAGAGTGCTAAACTTACCTCCCAACCATTGGAATTATTCACCCTTCTACATGTTCCTCTCTTAAAATTTACATGGTCAAATCTAGAAGAAAATAGAGTATATACACTTTGATAGATTAGATATTCAATTCCTTTGTTCCAAAACAAGGGAGTGTCATACCTTAATGTGATGTTTATGAGAGGTCCTTATCCCAAAAACAAAAAGTCTCACATGTCAATTTGATCTGTATAAGAAGAATCTAGTATAATTTAAAAAGAAACTTGTAAAGTAATTCTCAAAACTACACGTTGAAACAGCTTGGCAACAATGGACACAACATTCGACATACATAAACATTGAAGCCTTGCCTTTTATTATCTGTTGGGGATCTGGCTAACACACAATAAGGCAATCTTTCAGGACAAACCTTCCTGTTAGTCTCTATTTTTGTCTTGATTTGGTGAGAAACCCTTATCCTAAACCCTTCTTACCTACACTTCATTTTCTGTTTCCAGTTGATTTCGATCTTTGTTTTTTTGTGTCTTATGGTTTGCATTTCAGTTTTTGAATCATTTATTTAAGTTTGAAATTGAAAGACATGGTTTTAAACGAAGTGTCACCTTATATGTCTGTTTGAACTTCATAAATTCAAATTTTGCTAAGTCATTAATAGCGCTACGGGAATAAGGCTATTCCCGTAGCGCCAAGATAATCATGCCTTGATATGCGTCTGTCATCCAGAGTTCGTTATGATGACACGATTCGTGGTTTGAGAGTTCACATGTGCCCCACAACATCTTGGAATCATTCACTGATTCAAACCATTTCATAATCAGATTGCTTTGTACCCGCGAAGGACTCATTTTAAATCACCCAATTCTCAATGATCATTATATTAAACCTGTCTGATTTTGTTGAATTTAGGCGCAGGTATTTGCTTAGAGGAACGTTATACACTAACAGATTGCAGGTGGCAAATTCTGAATCCGAGGGTGCTAGTTACAGCATTGTGTTTTGATGGTGCCAAAGAGGAGCGGATAGGTAGTTAGAATAGAACCTGGGAGTGTTGAACTTCTTGAAGCTTATCCTCAGATGGCTCAAAGGTTCAGAGATGTCGGGTGGTTTGAATTCCTTACCACTTTTCAAGGTTACGATGAGTAGGTCTCCATGGAGTTCGCACTAAACTTTAATGGTCACAAGGTTGAGATCGGTAAGATGTTGATGCTAGTAACAGAGCAGACAATTGCTAAAGCTTGTAGGTTGGTGGTTGGAGGAGAAAGATGGTGGAAGAAAGAGCATGTGGTTACAGAGTTTGTAAACCAACTCCTGCTTCCAGATAAGCAAAATCCGAATTGGAAAAGGGGAGTACCTCACAACTGGATTAGACCCGAATGGCACACTGCTCTGATCGTTATCCACAGGTATATCACCTGCGAAGGTAGATTTTCACTAGTCTATATCTACCACATTAGAATATTAATGCATTTAAATGGTGATTACCCCTTAAATCTGCCCTATTTTCTACTCAAAAGCTTGACAAAGATGTCAAAGAGAGTGCAGTCACTTTCCACCAATGTTATGAGCAGTCGGTTTCATCAAGTCCTAATTAAGACTTTAGTTATGTCTACTTTGAGAGAATTACAGAAGCCCTGGAGCTGGCTCATGCAATCTTTAAACCCTAACACACAGTCCAACAAATAGAAGGAAGGCAAAGGGAAAAAGACTGTTACACAGAGCCAAAATATTTCAATTGATGAAACCCCTGTTAAAGAAGAAATGCCTGACATCAGGGTGATGAGGAATAGCAGAAGTAAAAGACCTAAGTTGGATCCAGAAATCGAAACATTTTCTGAAGAAAATGTTAAAGGGGAAAATGATTCAGGTAAAGATTTTGATACTCAAACTACAGTCAAGCATGAATCGCCATCAACCAGTAAAAGGGGTGTTGCAGTCAAAGGGACAAAGGTTAAAGGTGTGTCTGCATCTCAAAAACCTAGAAGGAATTCTACTAGGGTTACCAACAAGTACAAACTTAAGTCAAAGGCCATGTTTAATCCATCAATCAAAGAAGAAAACATCATAGTCATAGAAGACAACTCTGAAAATGCTGAAGCAGGTACCAGGAAAAGGGCAAAAAGAACTTCATTGCTTAAAAAACCAGTAAACAAAGGTAAACAAATGTTTTCATCATCTACAGGACATGTAATGAGAGCTTCAACCAGATTAGCAAAAGCTAAAGAAATGGCTAAAGGTATTAGTGAAATCCCTGAGAATAAACAGGATTACCTTGTAGACTCAGATCATATATCAGATGTGCCTGAAGCTATAGATTCAACAAGTTCTGATGAAGAACATAGCTCGAGATTAGTCTCTAAGTACCAAGTTAAAATAAAAGAACCCAAAGTTGCCTTAAACCTGAATGAGCCTGCACCTTTTGAAGAATGCTCAGGATTCAAGGTTAAAGGCAGAACTGATAAAGAAAGGATCAGGGAATTCCAGAAAACAGTGAGACAGTTAAAGAAAGAAAAGGCACAAATAGAACAATGGAATGCTCGTCAGCAAGAAAGAATTCAAGGTTTTAAAAAGAAGAAGAAAGCGCAAAGGGCATTGCTTAAAGAACTCAGAGAAATAAACTTCAGACTCTATTGGCACAATGTCGTGCTTACCACAAAGCTCAAACAGAAAAATGCTAAAGCTACTGCTGTGATTATATCCTAAAAGTTACCTGGAGATTGCTGCAATCATGATTTTAATGTTTTCCAGGAAATATGGCAATGCCTACTCGTTTTTGGTCAGTGAGATGCTAAGATCTCGAACTGTTTGACTAAATCAAACTAATTCCTGTCTTGTAGAATCAAATGTAATGCTGGCAAGATCATACAATATCAAGCTGTTGAGCTGTGATTTATTTTTGGATTGTAGAAGCTCTTTTTGAGTGAACTACCTTAGTAGATAGATACTATTTGAATCTAGTCATTAAAGCTATACTAGATGATAGGATCTGGAGGTTTTAATGGATAGTTTAAATACACAGAGGAAAGACTATGTTCTGGTCGAAAAATTGGAGATCCAGGGGACCTTTTTGTGAAACTCCTTGTAAAAGCATTTATGTTCAATTTGACACTTAATAGCAAAGGCATATGGATGGTTAGACACTCTCTTCTACTCTGTTATTTCTTTCTTCATGCTTGAATTCATTATTCTGATTGCAATGCTTTTTTTATTCTTGATTGTTAATTTATACAGTGAAAATTTTACTGTGGAAATTATTTTTCAAGTTTTGATATCAAGCTGATAGTCTTGTTTCTTTATGACATTATGAGACAAGAATTTATGTGAAGTTGACAAATTGAAGGCTTCATCTTCCCTTTTTCTTAATTGGTTTAATCCATCTATGTTTCCACCTTTTATTCAGTCAATGGGATATGTTATGTTCTAATCTTGATTTTCATGTTATCCACAACCTTGAGCTAGTTTTCAACCACCTTATTCAAAAAACAAGTTATAAAAACCTTATAAACCCTTTGTAATAAACCGATGATGCCCTAGCTTGCCCTCTCACAGTCAAGTGCAACTTTAGGGACTAACACTTCCCTTCCTGAACTCATTGTTGCCCAAGGATTAGCAATCCTCTCACATTTCCCTCAGGAAAAAGATATCCCTCCCATCTGCCCTTTTCTCCCCACTCCCATTGACCCTTCTAAGCCTTGGGATTTTTTTGACAACGCCTCTCAAAATCAAATCTGTGGAGGAGGTGCAGCCCTTTACCTCTCCAACAGGCACCTCTTCAAAATCAAAATGGGATTGGGTCCAGGAACAAACAATTTTGTTGAACTCTTGGCCTTAAAGCTCCTACTTCAATTTGTAGGGGAATAGGGGTTCCAAAATCTACAATTTTTTTGAGATTCAAAAAATATTATCAATTGGACTCGTAAACAACAATCTTGTCACAACATCTTTTTGTAGCCACTCTTGGAGGAAATCTTCATATTACTAGACGTTCTTGACTCTTACTCACTTAAACATGTTTAGGGAACGAAATCAATTAGTTGATTCTCTTTCAAAAGATGGAGTACAACTTCCTCATGGGTCCTGGCACATTTCTAAATCAAAGGATGAAGATACATGTGAGTTTTTCCATTGCCCCTTCATAGAGGCCATGGGATAAAACTTCCTCCAACAGAATTTTGAACCTACTCAAATTTTGGAACAACAACAATCATTTTCAAAGGTTGAATGACTCTCTACTTTTTCGGCACAATACTGCATCACTCTCCGGCAGAACCTGCACATGACTCTTGCAAATCTACTCAACTCATATATTTTGTACCTTATATCGCATTGTATTTTCCTACTGATGACAAAAGGTTAACTCATCAATCTGAACAGATGGAAAGTGCTCAGCACCTACATAATGTAATTTTGTCTGCTCGGATGAATAAAATTACATTTTTTTTCCAAGGAACAAAATTCTCAAAACTACATATATACCATCAAAATACAATAGATAGTAATTTATTTTTTATTTGTCAATATTTATGAGTTATGTTTAGGGTTTTGAAATAGTTTCCCTTCCTTTAAAATCTTTGTTTCTTTTATATTTATTAATATAATTTTTGGGGGAAAAAATCATTATTATAATGAATAATATCTTTAAAATTTATTTATAATTTGCTTTTATAAAGTTAGATAATATTTGTATATTTTTTAATTTTTTAATAAAAATAAATAATATGCAATTAAAATTTGAGAGAAACATTTTCAAATTTTTATAGTTTTGAGTTAATAAGTTAAAATGTTGGTATTATTACAAATATTTTGAAATTGAAATTTAATGTAGTCATTTTTAAAACATTTAAAAGGAAGTGTGGGTCTAATGGTTAAGAGAATGTGTTTCCTCCAGGTCACAAGTTAAAATCCGACGGGGGGTAGGGTATGTATACCTCTGTAGACTTTAGCAGTCAAATCGTTGCAAGGAGGGGATCCCTTGTCTCACAAACAAGGGGGTCTCATACACCAATTTAGTGTCTAGCTTGGTCGTGACCTTAAAAATAAATTGTTATTATTATTATTATTATTATTATTATCCTCCACCTTATTAATATCATAAAGATGACAAATTCTTTTATCCCACAACCTTTTAAGAAATGTAGAGCACCATGTTTTACTTTGTAAAGAATCCTCATTTTAGCAATATCGATTTATTCTTTATATTGACTACAACAAAAAGATACTTATAATCTTTTAAATTTGGATTAATGACCTATTTATAATATTTTAATTTTTATCTTATCCTCTACTTCTTTATCACAATCTCTCTTTAAATTTAGATGTGGTAATATTTTTAATGGTATCAATATTTTGCTTCCTTTATTCATGATTTAGCTAGACTTACCATATTTATGCTAACAAAAATATGTTTTTGATATTCTATATTGGGGTTAATGATCTCTTATTTTTCTTATATCCCATATTTCTTGATCACGCCACGATTTTATTGTATCCCATATTTATTGGTATCACTATTATGTTAAGTAACCTTCTGGTCTATTCTCCAAGGATTTATCTAAGACTTGGTATATTTATGTCAACTCATATTTTATTGCAAGTAACTTCAATTGGATTTTGAAGCAATTTTAGGGAGCCTCTTATCTTTCATATTAATTATCTTATGTTTATGCATCAAGTACTTAATCATAATCATATTCTTAATAAAGGAAAGATGAACTTTTATAAAAATGTTATGCAAATTCTATAATCATACCAACTTCAAGCCAATCTCATAAATATTTATTAATAATTTGAAGACTAATCTAATGATGGTGGTGGTGGTGGCAGTGGTGGTTAACGTCCACTGAGACCAAAATTGGTCTATCAGACCTTAAGAAAAGTAAGAGATTACTTGGATTTCTTTAAAATGTTACATAAGAAAGGATTTGAAGTGTCTTAAATTGTTATTTATTGTTATCCTTTTGGTCTATATCCCTAACAATAGCTTTCTGGTTCTTGATTATTGCCCATTTTCCTTCCTTTCCGACTTCATTTACATATTGAACCTCCTTATTTAATTTAGTTTGATATTTTGGAATGAGGTCTTCATTTATAAATATTCCAGATCATTTTAAGCTTGGAGTTTTACTAAGTATGTCATATTTATAGGCATCAGAGCTTACCTTAACCCGAATCAACCAATCTTTATGTTCAATTATTTTTTCCAACCGTTTTGCTTCTATAAGGCTAGTTGTTTAAATTTGTGATTTATTTTTTAATTCCTCCTTGACTATTGCTAATGTGTCCTCATCTTTTTGTTCTTTTATACCAAAAATTATGAGGTTCAAGGATCTTTTGTTATGTTCCTTGACTATTGCTAATGTGTCCTCATCTTTCTATTCTTTTATACCAAAAATTATGAAGTTCAAGGCTCTTTTGTTACGCTCATGGTCTAACTCTATGAGCTTATTCATTTCCTCTTTGATAGGTGTTGTGGAAAAGTTTCCCCTNTTGACTATTGCTAATGTGTCCTCATCTTTCTATTCTTTTATACCAAAAATTATGAAGTTCAAGGCTCTTTTGTTACGCTCATGGTCTAACTCTATGAGCTTATTCATTTCCTCTTTGATAGGTGTTGTGGAAAAGTTTCCCCTATGGATAGGTGAAACCCCCCTTAGATCAATACACCTTTGATCCAAGACAGAGAGAAACAAATGGTTACTACTTTCCCCCTAAATCTACTCTCTATGTCAACAATCAAAATGAGAAGAGAAGGATAAATGACTCACCTCTTTTACATCGGTTGTTCTCATTGCTCCAGCCCTTGATCTTGACATCCAAGCTCCAAGAGAAGTCTTGTAAAGAACACAACAATACCTTCTTCTTCTACACTATATTGGAAAGTAGAACGAATCTGTCTATGATTAATTAAACAACAATAGACATGCATATAATGAACACATAGGCATGAAGGGAATAAGCCAAGTTATATATTAATGGAAAGCAATCAATAATGAAGAACTTACAATCTCAATCATGATGTTGCAGTAGCTCCTCCAAGCTCTCCTTTCTAGTCCCTTGAATGTCACAAAATCATAGGTGTGATGCTCTAAGTTCTCTCTCCCTTTCACTCAAGCATGGCCTCCATTATATAGGCATTGAGTCATCACAACCATAGGATAGTCTTGAGGAGGGGATGTGTTCAAATGAGGATTTTGCTAAACAAACAAGATTGACCTCGCCTTGAATAGAAGGTAGCTCGAACCAATCCCTTAACCAACTCAAATCTCTCGGAAACAACCTCACACATCAAAGCATGATGGTTGCAACTACTTCATTGCCCACCCCCCCCCCATCCCCCCCATAACTGAGCACGGGGCGAGACTATCGCTCCCCTATATTGAGTAAGGAGCGATGATCTATGTTTATCCCTCCTTATATATGGGAAGGGGGGCGATGAAGCTCAAATAAGGCCAAAATCTCAAGGAAAAAGGTAGTATTTTGACCTCCAACTAATAGGTTTCTTCTTCAACATGTCTAGGGATTATGACATACACTTTCTCATGATGACGAAATTGTGACACTTAAGTTCGACACTTAGGTGTGACATTTGGTAGTGCGACAAATAGGCATGTAACAGATGCCCCCTAAAGTGTGAGGTTAGAAGAGAAACTGATGGCTTAAACACTTTACAAAAATATGTATGTGAGGGTGTTGGAATAGGAGAGTTGGGCAAAAGCTGCAAACAAACATCAAATAGTATATACGTATCATCCCCGAGGTAGGCATACCCATGCTTGAAATACACTGACTCAAAGCATGGTCGCCAACCAATACACTATGGATCTATGAAAACACTGACTAAGGATATGGCCACCAATGATATAATGTGGATCCATATCTCCATGACTCAATTAGGTCGTAGCCATGAAATAATAAACAATGGAGCTACAATATGAAAAAAACATAGCCACAAACCAATACAAAGTGGATCTATGTGACAGCATATATATCAATGAGATTGTCGGCATGATGGTCATACTAGAATCTTCTAAGTACTCAAATAGTCTCCATCGCAACTTGGGTGAGGCACGTAACAGAGGTGGGTGCCTAAGGAGTTCCCAGGGTCTTTGTCCCAATCCTGAAATGGTACGATTCTATCCATGTGAATAGATGTGTTGATGTTGAACATGGTAAAAACCACTTGATTACCAGTCATTGATGTTTATCGTTAACAAGTGCGAGCGAAATCACCAATGATGAAAATGATTCCGAAGGTACCCTAGCACATTCCAACGAATGTGAATAAATAAGCTGAAGTCAAACATTCGTGGAATCATTTGATTAGAGGTCAGTGATGTAAACCTGTTTTCGAAAGCAAGGAGACCTGCCATTGAGGTATGCAGGTTCCAAGGTACTAACTAGTTTCTAAGTCTAATTCCCAGATATTGTGTTGAAGTTGACAGGAACAGACTCGTCGAAGGAGGGCCATGATATGTCCCCCATCATCGAAATGAAACTGACATAGGAAAGTGATGTAAGATGATAGATTAAATGAGCACAGATTGACACGAGGATAAAAGTTGGTAATATTGCAAAGTGGTTTATTTGGGTTGAAACTTCCCTTGAACATTGTAAGGCACGACAAATGACTTGGTAGCATTGAATTGATGAGATATAGACCAAAACATAGTGTGATGATAACTAGGGCACTCTTCGGGTGGGACGAAGGAGTATAATGACTCATAAGATTGGTATGAATCAAAGACAAGCAATTTACCCAACTATAAGACAAGACGCAAACATGCGCCATGTTCAAGGGCGACAACAAACAACTGCCATAATGCTCTCCAAAAAACTGACCCACTTCCCTCAAATTCCCCCCTACCATGAATGACGAGTACCTCTTGGTTTTTTAACGAGCCCGAGGAGGATAACAAATGTTTGATATAACTCATCTTTGATGAGTTGCTCATCACATGTTTAACTAACCTGAAGAAGGAGGGGTTCGGTCCCATATGGGTCCGTCAATGTATAATTTTATGAGCCCAAATAAGATAAACTCAGTGGTATTTTCACGTTTAGAGAGTCTGAAAAAAACTTAAAGAAAACTCTAGGGTTGTTATTTTTCGTAAGTTTAGTCCCTCGAGCCCAAAAAGGTGTAAAACAATACAAGGGAGAACTCTTCTAGTCAAGGTTGACTAGAGTATTTTTTTTTAATTGGTCTATCTAGTCTGAAAAAGGGTTAAACTTACACCAAATAGATGCCCTTTCAAATCCTTTTAACAAGTGTGATAGGAAACAAGCTCTCTCGACAATCTTTTCATGTTTAGAGAGTCTGAAAAGAGCTTAAAGGAGACTCCAAAGAGCTCATTTTTCGTATAGTTATTACGAGCCCGAAAAAGTGATAAAAGTATACTCGGTAACTTATCTCGTGTATTTATGAGCATGAGGAAGAACAAAGACTAAGCTCATGGTTATATGTTTCATTTTTTAATGAGCTTGCAACAAAGAATGAAATTTTGCTTGAGGTTGGTTTCATTTTTAAACGAGCTTGAAACCGATAATGAAACAATGCTCGGGGTTGGTTTCATTTTTAAATGAGCTTGAAACCAAGAATGAAACTATGCTCAGGGTTGGTTTCATTTTTAAACGAGCTTGAAATGAAGATTGAAACTGTGCTCATGGTTATCTATTTCATTTTTTAACGAGCTTGACACAGAAAGTGAACTATGCTCATGGTTATTTGTTTCATTTTTTAACGAGCTTGACATGGACAATGAACTATGCTAAGAATGATACCCATTGACGGGTTTCTTCCCAAGGTAATGTCTAGAGGTTGTTACTTTGAGTGATACCCATTAGCGGGTTTTTTCTCAACATGATGTCCATAGGTTGGTACTCTGGCCCCAACATGATCACCAAAAGATAACGACTTAACTCCAACATGATGTCCAAAAGCTAAGTTCATGGTTATCTATTTCATTTTTTAATGAGCTTGCAACAGAGAATGAAATTGTGCTCGGGGTTGGTTTCATTTTTAAACGAGCTTGAAACCGAGAATGAAATTGTGCTCGTGGTTGGTTTCATTTTTAAAAGAGCTTGAAACCAAGAAAGAAATTGTGCTCGAGGTTGGTTTCATTTTTAAACGAGCTTGAAACCAAGAATGAAATTGTGCTCGGGGTTGGTTTCATTTTTAAATGAGCTTGAAACAGAGAATGAAACTGTGCTCATGGTTATCTGTTTCATTTTTTAACAAGCTTGACACAGAAAGCGAACTATGCTCATGGTTATCTGTTTCATTTTTTTAACGAGCTTGACACAGATAATGAACTATGCTCGGAATGATACCCATTGATTGGTTTCTTCCCAACGTGATTTCCAAAGGTTGGTACTTTGAGCAATACCCATTGGCGGGTTTTTTCCCAACATGATGTCCATAGGTTGGTACTTTTCCCCCAGCATGATCGACAGAAGCTAGTGGCTTAACTCTGAGGCTGGAAACATGCCCCCCAAGACTCGTTTCGTTCGTCTGTCTTCTGCACTTGATTAGACTCGTGGCTACTAATAGGAATAGGTTCACTAGGGAAGGAGGAAGAAAGAGTATCAACTGACATAGGCGGAGGAAATGAGGGTTTATGTACTAAATCTAGTTGAAGACTCAACTCAATTGGAGGGGGGTTTGTTTCATTTATTAACAAGCTTAACACAGACAATGAACTATGCTCATAGTTATTTGTTTCATTTTTTAATGAGCTTGACACAGAAACCGAACTATGCTCATGGTTATATGTTTCATTTTTTAACGAGCTTAACACAAAAAGTGAACTATGCTCATGGTTATCTATTTCCTTTTTTTACGAGCTTGACACATAAAGTAAACTATGCTCATGGGTATATGTTTCATTTTTTAACGAGCTTGACACAGAAACTCATGGTTATCTATTTCATTTTTTAACGAGCTTGACATAGAAAGTGAACTATGCTCATGGTTAATTGTTTCATTTTTTAACGATCTTGACACATAAAGAAAATTATGCTCATAGTTATTTGTTTCATTTTTAACGAGCTTGACATAGAAAGCAAATTATGCTCATAGTTATCTGTATCATTTTTTAGCAAGCTTGACATGGAAAATGAACTATGTTCATGTGTCTTGACCATGCCTTCTAAGAGGTCTTCATCGGATGGAAGACCAATGCTCTAGAAATAATTTATGTCAAGAGACTCAATAGGGGTGTAACGTCCCCAACCTCCCCAAGTTGGGCAACGTCACACAATCTCAACTTCGGCCTCTAGGATATTCTCTATAGCAGCCCAAGCTTGCTATTGAACATTGCTACTTCAAAATTCCTAGTGCGCGGATACTACTTATAACTCTCCCTGTTACAAGTAGACTAGTTTAACTGCGCACAACCTTAAGGTATTATGCCTAGACTTGTGTTGAGTCTCGCTCTACTAGTACACTTCTTTTAATACAATTATAGCAGTGGAATAAATGCCACAAAACTATTGTGCACTTTATCCCTACATAACACATATATATTGTTCTGAGCGCAACGCTCTACATACAAAATGCTACTGCGTGTGTAATCAATCCAATGCTACACGCAAGTTCTATCACTTTATGCACACAGACTGCTTCATTGCGGACTCGACAATTCATATCATGCCTTGGTATCTTCTAATCATACCACATAGTTTAACTTATAGGAATTCTTAATAAATTTCATACTTCTCATGAGCCACAATACATATATATTCATCATACATGTAGCTAACAAGAAACACTTATAACTATCATGCTCACATGTAAAGCAACATACAAGAATAAGAAACCTAAATATATATAAGTAGTATCATTGCACAAAGTTAACCACAATATGCATATGCAAATTCATATAGAAGATAAACCCATTTAAAATATAACACTAGAGTAGACAGTAATTAAACAAGCTGGTGAAGGACACTTATCTCTTATGAAAGGCCACCAACTTTGTGTAGAACTCAAACATTCCTCCCAGCCATAGACTTTGTTGCTCATAATCTTTCAGCGATAGGTCATCCCTGAGCTAGGCTTAAAATCCATAGGAAAAAGGGTTCTTATCACCATACTATGGTCTAATATTCAACAAAAGACTTGGTCCAAGGTGTCGACCAGCCTACAGTGGGCCCCACCCTAGGAAGTGTGCCCCTTCTCTACTCAACAGTCTTTCGACTGCCCCACTTCCCTTCCAGGGCTTCAACAACAGGTCATATAGGAAGTCTCAGGGCCTTGTATCTAATACCCAGAGCACCAGGGAAAAATTCCCAACAAACTCTCACCTGGAGAGATTGCTCACGGGCTTGAAAACCCGCCTCTTCGATAGTAAACAAGCCTTTCCCAAGCACAAGGTTAAGCAACAATGGTAAGTTACAACAAAAATATGTATTCCTTTGTCGAAATATATATATACTAAGGCCAACAATATATATTGCATGCCTTCAAATTAACACTTGTCACCTTCAGAAGTAGCTTTAGCCACTTGGTGACTCATTCCCTACCCTCAGGAACTTAGGATAAATACATCCATAAATTAAACTTTTGAAAATATTAATAAAATATTCCCTTGACTTAAGATTCCCCTTTTTCATTTTCCGTGGAGTTTATCCCCCGTCTCTTTTTCATCTGATTTGAGTCTACACATAGTGATGTGATTATATTAACAATCTTGAGGGTGCTTACATTTATAATACAAGCGCACTAGCCTTTTGCATCCAGGCTCACTAGCCTTAAAATACAAGCATATATACAAAGTCTCTCTCGCCTCAAAATTGCACGCTTAATCTGATGTGCGCAAGAATTTGGGATGTGCACACTCTTCTTTTGGTGCGCCATCCTCACACACTTACACAAGTGTGCACTACACTATAAATGTGTGCTTTCTTTCTTTGATGCACAATCCTCGCGTAATCACCAATATATGGAATGTGCACACAAAATTGAATCCAAGAATTGATACCAACATCTCACTAGCTTATATCTATATATACACACACGTTTATACTTACATTTACATTTAGGGTTCAACCTAGGGGTATTACATTACCCTCCCCCTTATTTATGCATTGTCCTCGATGCATTACATACACATGTATACTCAAAACTTTTAAAAGTCTTCAAAGAGATGTGGATACTCTACCTGCATAGCATCCTCATGTTCCCAGGTTGCATCTTCAAGACCTTACCAGGTCCACTGGACCTTTACCAATCCTACTGTGCGATTCCGGAGCGTCTTGACTTTCCAATCCAATATGCACACTAGCTGAACTCAGAAGTTGCCCTCTTGCTCCACTTGAATCACATTCCAATCAATGACATGATTAGCATCAAGTACATACTTGTGATTAAAGAAACATGGAATACATTATCAATACTCAAGGATGCAGACAATGCAAGCATATATGAGACAGGACCAGTCCTCTCCAGGATTTCAAATGGCCCACAATAGCGTGCTACTAACTTAGAACAATTCCTCGACTTCAGGGAACTTCGTCTTGCTTTTACTTTTAGGAACACATGGTCACCCACTTTAAATTCTCTAAAAGTTCAACCTTTCTCTGTGCAACTTTTCTATCTATCTTGGGCAGCTTTTAAATTTTGCTTTATTTTTACCATCTCCTCTTCCATTTCCTTGAGCAGATCTAGACCAACTACTACATGGTTTGTTGGGTTATCCCAACTCACAAGTGTGTTGTAGCTTCTACCATACAATACTTCAAATGGACTCATATTTAAATATGATTAATACCCATTGTTGTAAGCAAACTCTACCAAATGCAAGTAGTCTTCCCATTTTGATGGTTTATCCTTCACATACATCCTTGACATATCTTCAATTACCTAATTTACCCTCTCTATTTGTCCATCTGTCTCATGGTGATATACTGTGATAAAGTTCAGACTTGTTCCAATCCCTTTGAATAACCCCTTCCAAAAATTTGAAGTGAACTCGACATCTTTGTCAGACATAATTGCTTTAGGCATACCATGCAATTTAGCAATTTCTCTCATGTATATCTCAACAATGTCAGTTGCCTTGTGCATTGATTTCACTGGAACACAATGGGAAGCTTTAGTAAGCTTGTCCACCACCACCACAATATAATCATGTTGCTTGGTAGTCCTAGGTAACTTCTAGTTATAAAATACATTGTTATAACTTCCCATTTCCACTCAGGAATGGTCAAAGGTTGTAGCAAACCAGCTGAATGTTTGTGCTCAACTTTGGCCTTTTGACATTCAAGACATCTAGCAATAAAATCAACAACTTCCTTTTTCATACATGGCCAATAGTATTGCTTCTTAGCTATGACAATTGTCTTCTGGTAACCTATATGTCCCGCATAAGGAACCTTGTGCATCTCTTACAATATCAGGCTCTTCAACTCTTGATGATTTGGCACATAGATTCTGAGTCTATACATGAGGATCTCATCGTCTCTCAACTCATAACCTTCAAATTTTTGCTATGACATACCTTGTTGTAAGTTCGCCTTTATGTCCACATAATGCAGATCTGATTTGGCAACTTCTAAAATTCTGTCGCACAAATCTATCTGGTACATGTTAATGGTTGTAGCATGCATCGTATGCACCCTCCTGTTGAGTGGGTCAACCACCTTGTTCTCTTTTCTTCTGATATACTTTATGTCGAAGTCATACTCACTAAGGAACTCTAACCACCTGCTTTGTCTAGCACTTAAACTTGGATGTCCAAACAAATATTTCAAACCACAATGCTCTGTTCTCATCTCAAATATTTTATCCATGAGATAATGCCACCACATATTCAAGGCATGCACTATAACTGCCAATTTTAAATCATGAGTAGAATAGATCATTTCATGCTCTTTCAAATTTCTTGATTCGTAGCATACCACATGTCCATTCTAACTCAGGACTCCATCAAGTCCTTCCTTGCATGCATCTGTGCACACAACAAAATCTGCATTAGGATCAACAATTCTCAAAATTGGCACACTTGTAAACAAACTCTTCAAGTGTTGAAAACTCCTTGCACAATCCGGATTCCACTCAAATCACGCACCTTTCTTCTGCAGGGATGTAATTGGATGCACAATCTGTGAGAATCCTTCATTAAACTTATGTATTACCTTGCTAGTTGTTATGAGATATTTCCCTTGCGGGAAGGTGAAATCTCCCTTGGATATCTAGAACCCTATTGACCAAGACAGAAAAAAAAAACAAATGGTCCCTAAAATTCCTTTAAATCTATTCTTAATGTCTATGGATAGAGAATATAGAAGAAAGAAGTGTGTCTTACTCCTTTTCCGACGATTTTTCTTGCTATTCTTCAGTCTTTGTTCTTGTTGTCAAAGCCACAATCAAGATGAAGAGAGTCTCCAAGGAAAAGAATAGTACCTTCTACTTCTATAATATATCATTAGACAAGAACAAATCTATCTATATAAACATACATGTGCAAACAACAATACGAAGGAAATAGGCCAAGTTATATTAATGAAAACATGGGAACTTACAACCTTGATGCCCTATCGTTCCTCCAAGCTTCCAATCCAGTCCTTTAATGCACTCTAAAGATGTTTCTCTTAAGATTATAAGTATCATATACACACTTTATCCTCTCCCCCTTTCACCTTGGAATGCTCTCATTATATAGGATTTGGAGGCTTAACCACCATGGAGAAGATCGCTCACTAGATCCACAAAATTGGGATCTCCAATATTTTTAGGGAGAAAATATCTCTCAAGTATTTTAGGGAGAAGATATCTCTCTAGGATTTTAAGGAGGAAATATCTCTCAAGATCCATCAAATTGGGATTTTGCTTTAAGAAAATCTCTCAACCATCCATGAGATTCTCAACTTCTCCTTGAGATTAGGAAACTAAATATGAGGTGGATTCTTACACTAAATTAATTTCCTTTTTTCAATAAAAATGAATAATAAATGTGCACATAGTATTTTGACCTTAATATGATAAATTTATCCCCCACACCGACTAGGGATTGTGACAAATGTTCTTTCGTGGTGTTAAGGATGAGACACTCAATAAAGTGCATGTGACACTTAGTAAGGTGCATACGACACTTGATAAAGTGCCTGCAACACTTAGTAAGATGCATATGACACTTTACGACACTTGTGACACTTAAGGCATGTAATAAATGTGACACCTAAATGTGACATTTTGGTGTGTAACAAATGCCCCCTAAAGTGTGAGGTCAGAAGAGAAGTCGGTGGTCGAAACACTTTAAAACAATATGTGCATCAAGGAACTAGAATAGGAAATCTGGGTGGAAGTTGCAAGCAAACATCAAACAATAGACATATATCATCCTCGAGGTGGGCATACCCATACTCGAATAAAATAACTCGAAGCATGGTTGTCGACCAATATGTTAGCGCCCAAATTTTCCTCAAAATTTTAAGCGTCTTGTGCTAAAATTGTCTTATTCTTTTTGGTCATTTGCCTATTTCATAACTTCTAATTCCTCCATTGAGCCTTTTATCAAAATCTCATAAGCGTTTACCATTACTTTTGCCTAGAAATCTTATCATATGCCTATAACCTGCATAATTAAAAAATACCTTTTGGGTTAGTTTTCATAAGTCTTTTATTGTGATAGTTTTCTTATAATCAAAATATATTTTTCTTTTTATTAAAAAATGGTGGTGTGTGCGCAAGTGACCTAAGTCCTAAGTCTAAACCAACACATATCAAACGTATATGCCAATCTCTTACTAATTGCTTGGCTCCTTTGTCTAAGGTAATCAATGACAAGTTTGGCATTGTTGAAGGTCTCATGACGACCGTCCATTCCATCACAGCAACTCAGAAGACAGTTGATGGACCGTCAAACAAGGATTGGCGAGGTGGCAGAGGCGCTGGTTTCTATTCATTCCAGTTACTGAAAATACCCACACCAAATGTTTCAGTTGTTGATCTAACTGTTAGACTTGAGAAGTCTGCTACTTATGATGAGATTAAGGCAGTCATTAAGGAGGAATCTGAGGGAAAATTGAAAGGAATTCTTGGTTACACAGAGGACACTGTGGTATCTACAGATTTCAATTGTGATAGTCGATCAAGCATATTTAATGCGCAATTCCATACAAATAAGCCACGCAACATACCAAAGACCAACGCTGAACACAAGCACCGAGCCTTTTCTTCACATGTCACATCGAATTCTTGGTGCCAAGGGAAAGAGTAGGTGTTAAAAGTTTCAGAACACTAGCTAGAAGCCAGGTGTCAAAACAATCATGCAAAGGCCGATTTGGGTATCCAGTTGTTGCAGAGATTGAGGTAAATCGTGCCGAGATTGTAGGTGACAATATAGAACCAACGCCACGAATTCTAATTTGAATAGCTCCGAGCAGCAATCAGATAGTGAGGTTGATGATCGTCGACCCAATCTGTTGATAACAAATGATGAGGGAATTGATCTCAACCTGGAAAGTTGTTGTTCCTTTGATCTCAACCTGATGGACAACGATATCTGTGGACCATCTACAAAGAACATGGAAGAGTGTGACTATTTTACTGTTTTAGCAAAGGATAATCAGCTCCAAGATGATTATTGGTCAGAGAAAAGCAAAAGCTGAAAGAAATCAGGCTATGAAGAGTAACATGAATGAGAATTCATGCAAATTATGTGTGGTAAAGAAGCTTACCTTTGACCCACCACTTATCCATTCCACATCATGTGAATTTCGCATCAAGCGCAATGCATAATATTATACTATGGGGGCTGGTGATATTAGACATTGTTTTTGCATACCATGTTATAATGATGTTCGAGGTATTTAAGGTAGTGTGGATGGATTGACGTTTTGCAAATTGAGAACTTGAACCTGAAAGAGGAAATGGAAATCATACTTCTGAAGGCTGAAGTAATTGGAGTTGATAAAGAGGGTGTCAAGCAAGTAAACAGTGAGAACTCTGAACTTAAAGACAGAGCATACGACCATGACTTTGAAAGATGAGGAAAGGCCCGGAGTGATTATCCCATAAGTAACCTAGGTAATTATCATAATTCTAAAGGGAAGATTTTCAAAAGACCCATCTTTTGAATGTAGGGAAAAATCATCGAGCCATTTTCCATTGCCCCTTGTCACATAGTGAGAAATCAAATCAGTACAAATCAAAGGAGCTCAACCATTTCTACTTGCCCATACTCTGTTTTGGCTTTTTGTATGAAGGTATGTACTTGAATACATAGGGTGTAGGACCCTCTTTATCAGTGGCATGATGGTAAAATCCAGTATATAGCTCTCTCACAGAAGCTTATACTTGTTTTATGAAAGAGTTTGGATACTTATGAAGATACATGGTGATATGAAAATGTATTGAAGAAGCAATGATAGGAATCCTGAGTGCTATCATTGTAATCAGTGAAAGCAACGTTTTTGGTTCATAATCAGATATCAACCTCCAAGTCAGAATTTCAGTCCAAATTGTCTTCTACAGGTGTTTGCAACAATTGTCAACCATTTTGCACTTGTTGCACTACAAACCAAGGATTTTCCAACGAGAAGAAGACAATTTCAAATTGAACTCTGATTTAGTCAAAGATGAAGATAGTTCGATGCCCAACTGTGGTTGAATACTTCAAAAGGCATTTGTGATCCTCCAGAAAGTAGAAGCAGATGTCAATACCTAGCTTAGATGAGGATTTGTTTCTCTAAGAAATAGGATCTGGATCCTATGATTTTGTATTAGATTAGATTACAAGCTAATTTTAGTTATTTGATCCCTTTTTTAAGGATCTCAGTTGTATATTGTAAAGGCTATAAAGCCAATCATTTCCACAATGCAAGTGGGAGGTTCGACTTTGGGGACTTGGGCTACATCTCTTGTAATAGAAACATTTTGAATACATATTGAAACATGAGCTTCTTTCACTGTAGACTATTCAGTTTTCCATCTCTTGTCTTTTCTTGTTTAATAGTAAATGTTATGTGCATTGATTATGTTTATCTAATGACAGATGTTTGTCATCTCATCTCTTCATTGATAGACTAAGATTATAAGCAAATTTTGTTTGTCATAGTTGATCATTCACATGTGCAATTGGGTATATGGGATTCCATTGATGTGATAAGTCTTCTGCATACTTTCTTACCTTGATTAAACTTCTGAATAAGTATAGTTGTTTCTTACCTTGATTAAACTTCTGAATAAGTATAGTTGAAAGCCTTCTGTATTTGAGTGAATTCATACGTATTTTGATTGAATAAGAGCACAATAAGTCATCCAACTTGATCCACTTTTATATAGATTGAACATTTGATTAAGTTACCAGGCTCTCTTGACATACAACCTAAAGAGACTCCTGGAGTGATAACAAATTGGCGTCGTTGTCGGGGAGAGGAGTGTGAAGCAAGCTTCCCTGGGAGACAACATAGTTCTAGTCTTTGATGATAGACAAACGCTGGGCATTATATCGGTTGTAAACATCCATATGGAGACTCCATGAAGGACGAATTCAGTGGCGACTCCATTGTTCATAAATCTGTTGACGACTCCACTGGTACGAAATGAACAAGATCTTAGCTAAAAGGTATGCCTTCTGTGATTTTTGAAAGATAGTTGGTTTCCCTAATCTAGTGCCTAGTAGAGATGAATGGGAAGGTAGCCTTCCCAGATTTAGAGGAGAATATTGGGAAGTACCAGCTGAACATTTGCTAGATTTTCATGATTTCATTCATCAATTGCAAATTGTGCATGAGGATGTTCAGGTTAAGCTCTTCAGTTATTCATTAGAGGGGATTGCTCGTGATTGGTACCGATCTCTTCCTATTGCAAGTATCAGTTCTTTGACAATTTTTCATGCTGCCTTTCATTCATTTTGCAAAGAAAAACTTTCAGCTAACATTCTCTATCCAGAGTGTTGTCATGAATTCAATTTGTTGAGTAAAGAATTAGATGATCAAGAAGAGTATGCTGCAGTAGAGGACACTTCTCATTATGACCGAGAGATTGGTGATCTACAGAGTGATAACCATAGTGTATATGCTTTTGACATTATATCAAATGTATCCACAATCTTAGGTTGTCATGAAGTTTAGATTGTTCCCTTTGAAAACTCAAAAGATAATGAACAGATTGATAGATCAACATGTGGAAGTTTTGGATCTGCAACAAATATTGAGCAGTCTACATTTAACATTGAATTCAGTGAAGGCAGCCAGCAACAACATTTCAATTTTCAGTTGGAACAACAACTAGAAGAGGTATTTCTTTGTGGCTTGTATGACCCTGTTGCTGACTATCTGGAGTTTCTGAGCAGCATAAATGTCAAAACATTCTTGTCAGATGAAGGTTGGTTCTGTCATCTTTTCAAACTACATTTCTGCATGCTATGGTTTCCTTTCTTTTTCGGGTCAAGATCGAGGATGTTATCAATAAATCAGTTTCTTATATGGCTTCATTGGAAGCATAATTTCACTTGATCAAGAAGCAGTAACGTTGGTTAGTGTAGGAGTAGGCAGAAGAATAAGCTCATTTATGAGCACTTCCTTTCTGTCAGTTTAGCAGAAAGATAGTAGTTAGTTTGCTTGAATAAAGGCAGGTTTTGAAAGTTTGCAGAGAGAGGTTTCACAATGACTCCATAGCCCAATGGACAAGGTGACTGGAACTACTAGGTTCTTGGAGCCTCGCAGGGAGGTTTCCATCCCACTTGGAGCTAGATGTTAGCGCCCAATTTTTCCTCAAAAGTTTAAGCGTCTTGTGCTAAAATTGTCATATTCTTTTTGGTCATTTGCCTATTTCATAACTTCTAATTCCTCCATTGAGCCTTTTATCAAAATCTCATAAGCTTTTACCATTACTTTTGCCTATAAATCCTATCATATGCCTATAACCTGCATAATTAAAAAATACCTTTTGGGTTAGTTTTCTTAAGTCTTTTATTGTGATAGTTTTCTTATAATCAAAATATATTTTTCTTTTTATTAAAAAATGGTGGTGTGTGCGCAGGTGACCTAAGTCCTAAGTCTAAACCAACACATATCAAGCGTATATGCCAAACTCTTACTAACTGCTTGGCTCCTTTGGCTAAGGTAATCAATGACAAGTTTGGCATTGCTGAAGGTCTCATGACGACCGTCCATTCCATCACAACAACTCAGAAGACAATTGATGGACCGCCAAACAAGGACTGGCAAGGTGGCAAAGGAGTTGGTTTCTATTCATTCTAGTTACTGAAAATACCCACACCAAATGTTTCAGTTGTTGATCTGACTGTTAGACTTGAGAAGTCTGCTACTTATGATGAGATTAAGGCGGTCATTAAGGAGGAATCCAAGGGAAAATTGAAAGGAATTCTTGGTTACACAGAGGAAGCTGTGGTATCTACATATGTCATTGGTGATTGTCGATCAAGCATATTTGATGCGCAAGTCCATACACATAAGCCTCGCAACATACCAAAGACCAACGCTGAACACAAGCACCGAGTCTTTTCTTCACATGTCACATCGGATTCTTGGTGCCAAGGGAAATAGCATGTGTTAAAAGTTTCAGAACGCTAGCTAGAAGCCATGTGTCAAAACAATTGTGCAGAGGCCGATTTGGGTATCCAGTTGTTGCAGATATTGAGGTAAATCATGTCGAGATTGTAGGTGACAATATAGAACCAATGCCACGAATTCTAATTCGAATAGATCCGAGCAACAATCAAACAGTGAGGTTGATGATCGTCGACCCAATCTGTTGATAACAAATGATGAGGGAATTGATCTCAACCTGGAAAGTTGTTGTTCCTTTGATCTCAACCTGATGAACAACGATATCTGCGGACCATCTACAAAGAACATGGCAGAATGTGACTATTTTACTTTTTGGGCAAAGGATAGTTAGCTCCAAGATGATTATTGGTCAGAGAAAAGCAAAAGCTGAAAGAAATCAGGCTATGAAGAGTAACATGAATGAGAGTTCATGCAAATTATGTGCGATAAAGAAGCTTACCTTTGACCCACCACTTATCCATTGCACATCATGTGAAGTTCGCATCAAGCGCAATGCATAGTCTTACACTATGGGGGCTGGTGATATTAGACATTGTTTTTTCATGCCATGTTATAATGATGTTCGAGGTATTTCAGTCAGTGTGGATGGATTGACGTTTTGAAAATTGAGAACTTGAACCTGAAAGAGGAAATGGAAATCATACTTCTGAAGGCTGAAATAAATGGAGTTGATAAAAACGGTGTCAAGCAAGTAAACAATAAGAACTCTAAACTTAAAGATAGAGCATACGACCATGACTATGAAAGAAAAGGAAAGGCCCGGAGAGATTATCCCATAGGTAAGCTAGGTAATTATCATAATTTTGAAGGGAAGATTTGAGAAAGACTTGTCTTTTGAATGTAGGGAAAAATCATCGAGCCATTTTCCATTGCACCCTGTCACACAATGAGAAATCAAATCAGTACAAATCAAAGGAGCAGCCATTTCTACTTGCCCATACTCTGTTTTGGCTTTTTGTATGAAGGTATGTACTTGAATACATAGGGTGTAGGACCCTCTTTATCAGTAGCATGATGGTAAAATCTAGTATAGAGCTCTCTCACAGAAGCTTATACTTGTTTTATGAAAGAGTTTGGATACGTATGAAGATACATGGTGATATGAAAATGTAATGAAGAAGCAATGATATGAAGCCCGAGTACTATCATTGTAATCAATGAAAGCAATGTTTTTGGTTCAGAAGCAACGAAGATATCAACCTCCAAGTCATAATTCAATCAAGTGTTCAAGCATTTCAGTCCAAATTGTCTTCTACAAGTGTTTTCAGCAACTATCAACCATTTTGCACCCGTTGCACTACAAACCAGGGATTTTCCAACAAGAAGAAGACAATTTCAAATTGAACTCTCATTTAGTCAAAGATGAAGATAGTTCGATGCCCAGCTATGGTTGAATACTTCAAAAGGCATTTGTTATACTCCAACAAGCAGAAGCAGATGTCAAGACCTAGATTAGATGAGGATTTGTTTCCCTAAGAAGTAGGATCTGGATCCTATGATTTTGTATTAAATTAGATTACAAGATAATTTTATCTATTTGATCCCTTTTTGAAGGATCTCAGTTGTATATTGTAAAGGCTATAAAGCCAATCATTTCCACAGTGCAAGTGGGAGGTTCAACTTTGGGGACTTGAGCTACATCTCTTGTAATATAAACATTTTGAATACATATTGAAATAAGATAATATAAACATTTTGAATACATATTGAAATAAGAGCTTCTTTCACTATAGACTGTTTAGTTTTCCATCTCTTGTTTTTTCTTGTTTATGAGTAAATGTTATGTGCATTGATTATGTTTATATAATGACAGGTGAATATCATCTCATCTCTTCATTGATAGACTAAGCTTATAAGCAAATTTTTCTTGTCATAGTTGATCATTCACATGTGCAATTGGGTATATGGGATTCTATTGATGTGATAAGTCTTTTCCATACTTTCATACCTTGATTAAACTTCTGAATAAGTATAGTCTAAAGCCTTCTGTATTTGAGTGAATTCATATGTATTTTGATTGAATAAGAGCACAACAAGTCATCCAACTTGATCCACTTTTATATAGATTGAACATTTGATTAAGTTACCAGGCTCTCTTGACATACAACCTAAAGAGACTCCTGGAGTGATAACACAATACATTGTGGATCCATGAAAGTACTAACTAAGGATATGGCCACCAAATATACAATGTGGATCCATACCCCCACGACATGATTAAGTCATAGCCACAAAATAATACACAGTGGAGATACAATATGACAAAATAACATAGTCATGGACCAATACAAAGTGGATCTATGTGATAGCATATACATCAATAAGATTTCCAATATGGTGGTTATACTGGAATATTATATATATTCAAATGATCTCCATCAAAACCTGGGTAAAGTACATAACATAGTGAACGCCCAACCCATGGTCTTCATCTTGATCCTGAAAAAATAGGAATCTGTCCATGTGAATAGATGACTTGATGTCAAACATGGTAGAAACCATTTGATTACCGGTCATTAAAGTATATCGTTAACAAGTGAGAGGGAAATAACCAATAATAACAATGACTCCCAAGGTACCCTAGTACATTCGAACGAATGTGAATAACTGAGTTGAAGTCAAACATCTGTGGAATTATTCAATCAGAGGTCAATGGGGTAAACCTACTATCGAAGGCGAGGAAACCTTCCATTGAGGCATGTAGGCTCCAAGGTACGAACTGGTTTCTAAGTCTTATTCTTGGGTAATGTGTTGAAGTCGATAGGAACAAAACCATCGAAGGAGGGCCATGATGTATCCCCCATCATCGACACAAAAATGTCATAGGAAAGTGATGTAAGACGATAGATCAAATGAGTGTGGATTGACATGAGGATGAAAGATGGTAATACTACAGAATGATTGGTTTGAGGTGAAACTTCCCTCAAACATTGTGAGACATGACAAATGACTTGGAAGCATTGACTCGACTCAGAGATAAACCAAAACATAGTGCGATGATCATTGGGGCACTCTTCTGGTGAGTTAAAGGAGTATGAGGAATCATGGAATTGGTATGACTCAAAGATAAGAAGATTATCCAACTGTACGACGAGACACAAACAAGTTCCATGTTGAAGGGCGACCACAAACAACGACCATGGTGCCTTCCAAAAACTTGACCCACTTCCTTCATTTTTTGCCCCCATCATGATTGGCGAGTACCTCTTTGATTTTTAACGAGCTTAAGGAGGATAACAAATACTCGGTATAGCTCATCTTCAATGAGTCCCACATCATATGTTTAACGAACCCAGAGAAGGAGGGGTTCAACCCCGTATGGGTCCTTCAATGCATGTTTTATGAGTCCTGTTATCCCCGTTTTCTAGGGATAACTAGGAGATCATGTCTCGAGGCCCACAGGTCCTAGACATGGAGTACCAAGAGCAGGATTGACCTGAGCATGGCCCTGGAAGGCCCATCCTTCTTCTTCTTCGCCAGACTTGTCCTTTTAGCAGCAACAGCTTCCATCACCATCAACTTGGACTTGCATCAGAGAAGTCTCTTTCTCCATGAGGTAATTGGTCCAAGGTATCATGGTATGTGTCATGCTTGATCATTATAACTTTCTTATATATGCATCAGGTTCCTTACATTTCTGACAACTGCTTGGATCTTACACTAGTCCACTTGACCATTGTTGGGGGGATTAACAGGGTGCCCTAGCAAGCTTGTATTTATGGGTTTTGGTTAGCCACCAGGGGGGATTTGCAGAGCCATCGTCCGCTCCCACCATTCTATCACTTTACATCTTATCTTCCATACATCCATCCCATTCCCCTAGTCCAACCATTAGGATAACCTTTGAGGGTTACATTTTGTCCTGTGGGAAGAAGAGGCTAAAGGCCCAGGGGGTAAAAGCAGATGGTAAAAGATAAAAGCCATAGGAAATAAACCTAGAGATGCTTCGCCTAGGGATCCCCGAGAAGGCAATAAAAGGCCTCTCGATAAGAAACAAAAGGGACCCGAAGAAAATAACAAAAAACAAGACCTAACCAAGAGGATGGGAGGTCTCATCACGAGCCAACAATATGACATTGCCATTATCTGGTCACCACGCCAGGGCAATGACCTTTGGTTGCATGGCCAAGGGAAAGGGGGTCTCATCACGAGCCAACCTTATCATTTATGCGAAAATACTAGTGGGTAACACTGTCAGCTCTTGTCACCACGCCAAGGCAGTGTCCTCTGGTCAGACCTTGAAGTAAAAAGTAAGAAAAAGCAATAAATAAAGAATAAAGGCAATAAAAGGGCTTGGAAAAAGTGCATCCATGACGGGTATAGCTCACCTCCTACAAAGGCACCCACAGACCATACTTACCCCTGGTCTTCACTATAACTGGACACTCCTCAGACCATATCACTTCATGTACATGGCTTGAATGATCTTCTGTGGAAACTTTCCTTTTCTTATGGATACTGGCCCAATAGGTTGTTCTGTCTATTTCTTCAACTTTGTATAGTAGATCAGTGTAATGTCTTTGAGCTCTTAAAGGATATGCTAAGGGTTTTATGCATGTATTTGATAAATTTAATGATGAAATATGGTTGACATTGCTATGATCCCGAGGACTGATGAGCCGATGGAGGGTGAAGTTTTTGATGCGCAGGACCATACCCGACGGACAGGTACCAGTGGACCGATACACATGGGGATATGATTAGCTCAGTCCTCCACGGGGCTGAAGAGCCCATCAGATGGTTGCTAGGATGGCAGAGACAGGACAATGTTATGATGAGCCATTACACGAGAAGAAAGAAGGACGTTCCACCCAAGACACTTTGGCAGAGCCCGGCCTAGGGGGAATCACCCACTGCAGATGGAACGTTTGCCTTTGATGGACAAGACGTCACCTGGGAGAGCTGGACATTGTCTAGAGCATGTGGCAGTGTGCTGAGGTCATTTGGCACATGTGGCAGCTTGGAGGAGCCCTAGAAGGGCCAACGTTTGGTTTCTGGATGCTGTATTTGCCCAAAAAGAGCCAACGTCTCCCTCAGAAGGGCTTGGCGTCCCTCTTTTTGCTCATATTATGACATTTTTTCTAGCAGTTAATGTAAAAATAGTGTAAATCTTATAGTCAGCCTTGTCGACTGTTTTAATGACCTAAATTTTAATTCAAAGGTCATGGATTGGTATAAATAGAGGACGTTTTTCCTCATTTTGAACATAACACAACTCACTCTCTTGTGAGAGACTATCTTTTAGCATTTGTCTTGG
>ML826004.1:52971-87493 GCA_009831015.1 Picea engelmannii | reverse complement strand
TGGTTGTAGGCTTAATTTCTTACATTTGCTATTATATTGCTATTATATTGTTGAATCTTGAAACCCTAGGTAGCAAGCACACTAGTAGGTCATTGCTATATGTCCCCATGCTTGAGAAACAATTTTAGCCATTGATAAAGGAACATATAGCCTAGTCGTTGCTACACTTATCCTCCCTTTTCTGAGTTAGCATTAAAGTTATAGGTTGAAGAAAGGTGACGTCCTAGGCCTAGTTAACTCTACACCTAGGGTTTTAACCTTTTAGGGTTTGAGAAGCCTTGCTCCTGCAACACTTTTCTCCCTTAGATTTGTACTTTAAAGCTAGCCGTTTTGCCAAGTGTGTTTAGAGAAAGAGGAAGGAGCATGAGGCCTTGCTTAAGCAACACCGTAATGAGCCTCCTTCCCTTAGGGTTTTGATTCTAGGGCCCTACCATTGCAACACCATAGAACCTAACCTTCCAGTCTTTAAATTTTAAATCCTCCCGAGATCTTTTGCCCTTACTTTGACTCCATTTACCCTAAGGCACTAGTATTCTTTCCAACGTTGAGCTTGAAGTGTGCTAATTCATCTTTTAAAACTTTAATTTTTGAAACCCTAACTAACCCTAATGCCACTAACTAGGGCTGACATCATACCTGACTCAACAAGCTCTCTAACTCAACAATTAATGATGACGTCAGGCCTTTATTGAGCTATGTTTGATTGATAATACTATTGGCTTGGTCATCTGTGATAGATATTGATCAATTAGTGACATTTCATTGGATAATTAGTAAAACGTTGACCTCATCTTATCTGTTATATTGCTTGTTAAATGAAATCAGATAATCAAGAAGTACTAACCCTTTGAATTTATAACATGCAAATATACATATAGTGTTGTTATTGTCTTGTTCCGGGTAGGTGTTCTCAACAGGGAATTCACTTCTTTATTGGCTGATTAGCCGGATTATTTGATACTGGTGGTAACCTGCGAGGAGGGATAACCTTGACTTTTGACCTTTTTAATCTTTGCCTCTTCAAACCCCAGGTTACCGGGGACGTCTCCCCTGGGCTAACCTCCCTAAACAAAAAGAGCCCCCCATCGAGGTGACATTGGGTGGGGAGGTTCATGTTACGCCAGTTTGAACCTTATCCTTTAGCCTTGTAACCTAAAATACAAACTGTGCGATAACAAGTCCAAAGAACGAAAAATTGACGGTCTTTTCATGTTTAGAGAGTCTGAAAAGATCTTAAAGATGACTCCATGGATGTTACTTTTCGTAAATTTAGTCCCCCAAGCCTAAAAAAGTGTAAACAAATACAAGGGAGAAATCTGCTAGTCCTGATTGACTAGATTATAATGTTTTCATAGTTAGTCTCATGAGGCTGAAAAAGGGGTAAACTACCACTCAAAAGATGACACTTCATGGTTTAACGAGCTCAAAGGACGACAAAGTATGCTTGTCCTCTACTTCATTTTTAACGAGCTTGAAACAGAGAATGAAACTATGCTTGAAATCCTCTATTTCATTTTTTAATGAGCTTGACACATAAACAAGAAATTTGCTCGAAGTTGGTTTCATTTTTTAACGAGATTAAAAATGAGAATAAACTATGCTCAGTCTAATACCCATGAACGAGCCTCTTCCCAACATGATGTCCAGAGGTTGGTATGTTGATCGATATCGATTGATGGTTTTTTTCCCAACATAACGTTCAGAGGTTGGTACTTTTCCTCCAACATCATCATAAGAAGTTGGTTGTTTAACTTCCGTATGATTCCTAGAGGTTGGAGACATGCCCCCCAAGCTTTGGTTTGTCTGCCGACTCTTCTTCTATGCTCACTTAGACTCTTGGTTACTAATAGGGATAGGTTCAACATAGAGGGAGGACAAAAAATGATCAATGGAGATAGGCGGAGGAAGGGAAGGTTTAGGTACTAGATCTTGTGGCGGACATTATGCTACAGTGGCAGACGGGCTAGGTACTACCCGAGGATCGAAGGATTCAGAGGATCGTTGCACCGTAGCCGTAATCATGTTTAACGTGGCAACCTCATGTGGGGGAATCAGGGGGAGGTAAGCGAAAAACTCCCATGAGTGAGGAATCCTTAAGGATACCCACCCCCACACTTTTGTACTTAAGATCGGACTATCCTAGGAAAGGGATATTATTTGTTGGGAATTATGGAGATCTGGAGTGCAATAATCAAGTTGGTCAACGATCACGATTTTTCCTTAATGGGGAAATTGCAAGATGCGAAACACTGAAGACGTGAGGGTAGTCATCGCATAGGACCAACTGTGACAAAGCAATAATTATAATCCAGAGGTGCGTCAGCCACTTCAATGTCGACATAAATGACTTTTCCCTTTAATTCCAAAGCGAAATAATTCAAAAGTTTGTAAGGTTGGAAACCACATCCATCAAATGCCTTAAGGTTGGTAGCAAACTGGTTAAGTTCAGGAGAACCAATGGCTCTCTAGCAACATAGAGATATGACACATGTGGAAGCTCCTTCATCCAAAAAAATGCGATGGATGTTCTTCCCACCAACCATAGCGTGAATTTGGAAGGCTAGGTGATGGGAGAGCCTTGGTTTGAAATAGTTTGGATTAAACATAATCATATTTGATGCCTTTGGATCCACAACTCCAATGGATGATAACAAGGTTCTATGTTGACTTGGACAATTTTGTATAACTTCTAGGCTCAACATAGCACAAGGTACTTGCGCCAAATCTTAAACAACGTTGTAGTGTTGAGCAATGCGAGAACTTGGATTGAAAATGAAATTTCGAATTCTGCCATTGGGCGAGTGCAACATGAAATCAACAACATGCCTCTTGATTTGAAGAGGGGTGGAGGATGGAGGAGGAGTGGAAGTGGAGGGCTTATCAGTAACACCTCCATTGGCATGATTATTTGGAGGAGTGTCATAAGTCTTAGCTATGGTAGTTAAACTAATTGTCCCATTGCACATAAGGACCCGAGTGCTTGAGGAAGCATCCTCATGGTGAGGATAACCCGCATTGCCCCTTTGCAGAGGGGCAGGATTTTGTGCAACCATTTGTTGTTGCTGAATCAAAAAAGGGTTAGTTAATATTGCAGGTTGGGAGGTACCCTTTAGAAATTTACAAACTTCCTCTTGATGAGGGTAGTCTTTCGTGTAGTGGTCCTCTGCACAAATCATGCAGGGAAACTTAGCTTTCCTTTTCGGTTGAGTATTAATAGTTTTTGTACTCTCCTATGGGTTATAAGAATTCTTGTATTTACCCTTGTTTTTCTTCTTACCTCCAGGTTGATATGAAGTGGATTGGGCCACATTCACCACATAGGTTTTTGCATAAGGGGGAGCAGTTTTGGTAATAGAACCCACCACACAATCGACATGGGCTTCCAGAGCAGGCCTTGATGGATCATTTGACATGCAAGGAGTGAGGGATCAGATCGTAAAGCATGTCGAATTGAGAATATACCAAGTCCAAATATTGAGCACGACTAATCGCTTGCTCCTCAGTGACAACACCTCCCATGGCGACATCTCTAGCAATGGGTGGCAAAAGTGACTTGATAAACCAATCTGCCAAGAGTTGGTCTAGAATGGTAGCTTTAATTAATTGTCAGCGCCTCATCCACTCATGAATATGATCAGAAATGTGATTGGAAGTGGATTGCCTAAGCGAAGTCAAAAGCTCTGTACCAGTTTCATATTGAATCGACAATTAGAAATGTGGCAAAAAATCCATAACTAAAGAGTTGAAGTCGCTAAAGGAGTGTCATGGCGGTTCAATATACCATTTGGTTGTCGAGCCTATGAGTCTTCTCTGGAAAGTCGTAAATGAAGTTTGATGCGAATTGAAAGAAACCAAGTGTGAGGCAACTTGTTCAATCAAGGACTCAAAATGGAAAAATACGTGAAATCCAATCAATGAGCAATTGAAAATCAACATAAAAATGTGATAAGACCAATGAGTTATGAAATCAAACAAGATCAAGGTTAACCTGAGGAAAAATAACTCAAATAAAAGGCTTAACACAATGAGTTTCAATTCCTAAATCCAAATCTTATATTCCCAAAAGTAAAACAAGGCACTTGAAAGTTCTCAGAATCAAGAATTCAAATTCACAGTGACATGTACACAAGCAAAAGTCTTAAATTAGCCTAAAGTAGATAAGCACACTTTAGCAATCTGAAAAGAAACATAAACTCAAAAGAGATAATTAGATCACCTAATTACCTAAGTGAAATCAATTAAAGCCAATAAGAAGCAAAAAAGACTTTAATGCAAAGATCTGAGATAAAAGTCTAAAAAAACATAGGCAAAGTAAGCTCCAAAGTAGCCTAGGAAGGAGATCAACTCTCTTGTCAAGAGGGAGACAAAGCATTGAACAGGGATCAATGATCCTGATTTATTAGTGGAATGAAATGAAACCATATATTTATAATATTAACATAGAGACACAGTGAACACTAACATAGATACAATAAAACTTGACTTCTATTAAATAAAAAATATGTTGAAAACTGTAAAATGCAGATCGAAAACAAGCTTGCTAGAATGGTGGCAACTTATCTATCAGAAGAGATGTGACGACTACGCTCATTCGAAAGAAGATGAGTACAATGGGGCTCTGAAGGCCTTTTTACAATAAAAATGAATGCCAAAACCATAAAAATCCAAAAACTTATCCCTAGGAGATGGAGTGCCAAAAGTCATGTGGGTCCCGTTGAGGTAAGTTAGTACATCAACTTCTCGAGGTCGTAACTTTTGCATATGATCTACGTTTAGGGTGTACGATAGCTCGTTGTAAAGGTATATATGAGGAGATTCATTTTTTGGGCTCAATCAAAGCCTTTAGCTATCATTGATGTGCATGATCATGAAAAAATGATGTTTACGCCCTCAAAATGGTCCCAAAAGTTTGGGACCCAAAAAACTGCAAAAAATAGTAAATTGCCAAAAGATTATTTTGAGCCAGTTGGAATAGGTGGGTGGCCACCGGGATCCTCCTGGATCAATCCCCTCCCCCCTTAGGAAGCAATGGTCTCCATTGCATTAAGTTACCCCATCAAATGAGGAATTTTCTACTGAATTTGGCCCCAGGTGAGCCACTTGCCTTGGTGCAGGAGTTGCGCTGCTTTGACAACCTAATAATGTTGGATCCTCTGCTACGAGTGCCCTTGACCTATGTGTCCAGGATCTAATCAGTGGATTCTTGTTCCATGCAATCAGGGTTGAGCTATGTTGGTGTCAATTGTTCTGTGATCTCTGAGGTGTCCAATAATGGTGGAAAATAGAGCCGAAGGAGGTCCACATTGAACACTAGGTGAAATCCAAAGAAGGGGGGAATGTTGAGCTCAAAATTATTGTCACCCAAAACCTTGGTGATGGTGTACAGTCCATAACGGAGTGAACAAAGCTTCTGATGAGGCCCTATAAGGCGTTCTTTCTGCAAGTGCAACCAAACTTTGTCCCTCACCTGAAACTGATGTGGCACCCGATGTTGATCATGGCGCTGCTTGTACTTGGCATTGGACTTCTGTAAAATATCCTAAACCAATTGGCAGATGTGTTGGATCTGCTCAATGAAAATGGTGTCTTTGTCAGCTTCAGTTGGAGCATGCAATGAGTTTTTCATGGTGGACACAAGGGGTAGTGAAACATCGATGGGACCCAATGGTTGAATCCCTAACCCCACCTGAAAGGAACTGTGGCCAGTTGAGCTATGTATGGATCTGTTGTAGTTGTGCTAAACATAGGGAAGACTCTCATCCCAGGTGAAGGGTGCTTGGAATTGTACATGTGCATGATGTGCATGATCATCCGGTTGACGACCTCTGTTTGGCCATCCGTCTGGGGGTGGAATGCAATGAACTTAGTGAGCTTGGTGTCCAAAAGTGACCAAAGGCTCGACTAGAATGTGATGAGGAAATGATTGTCCTGATCTGAGATAATGGTTTGTGGGATCCCAAAGTGTACTCACACTCGTTCAAAGAAGATCTTGGCAGTGGCCTCCGCTGTGATGGTCTTCTTGCGGGTGGCCAAAATCGCCATCTTGAAAGCAATCAACAACCAGAAAAACACAATCATTTCCCCGCTTGGTGGATGGAAGTCCCGACATGTAGTCCATTGAGATGGATTCTCATGGGATGTCAAGAGTAGGAAGAGAAGTGTACAAGCCTTGTTTCTTAGTGGCCGGTTTGGAAATAGCGTAGGAAGTGTAGGACCAAATATACTTGTTGTCATCCTGTCGAAGTTTCGGCCAGTAGAAATGTTGCTGCAACACTGCCACTGTGTTTTCCACACCTGATCCAGATTATTTTCGGCACGAAATGAGAGCAGAGATATAATAAATAAATGTACAGATATATATAATATATTAAATAATATAATAGAGATATATCATAGATATAACCATAAAGACAGAGATACAGTGATACACAATTTCTATTAATGAGCGAAATGTACAAAACTATAGAAATACAGAGTGAAAGACTCGCTAGAATGGTGGCATCTTATCTCTGAGAAGAGATGTGATGGATACTCACATTCGCAAGAAGATGATTATTACAATGAGGCTCCAAAGGCCTTTTTAACATAAAGAAAATCCCAAACCCTAACCCCGAAAGATGAAAAGCCAACAATTTTGTGGATCTCGTTTTGGGTAGTTTGGTGTATCATTTTCCCGGGGCGTAACTTTGGCACACGATATCCACTTGGGGTGCACAATATCTCTTTGAAAAGGTATCATCGAGGATATTCATTTTAGGGGCTCAATTAAAGGCTTTTCCTATCAATGAGGTGCTTGATCCTGAAAAAACTTCATTTAGGCCCTCAAAATGGCCCCAAAAGTTTAGGAACCGAAAAACTGCTAAAAATAGTAAATTGCCAAAAGACTGTTTTGAGCCAGTTGGAATAGGAGGGTGACCACTAATATCTACCTAGATCAATCCTCCCTCCTTAGAAATCAATGGCCTCCATTGCGTTAAGTGCTTGAGGGAGAGGGAAAAACATTTGGTGAATCTACATCTTGATGACTTGCTTGCCTTGCTGGAGAAGTTGTGTTTCTTAGCTTGTTGAAGGCTGTCACGAACCTGTGGGTGGAATGGTTGGAAAATTTTAACCAGTCTAGCTACATGAAATGAATGTGTGCAGAAAGAATCCTTGTACTTTGTTTCAATCTTTTTTACCTGCTTTTGCTAGACAAAAGGTTCTTGGATTGAGGTTGCGATGGTTGCGGTGTTCTTCTGTTCACCTTTTGAATAGACTGTGAAGAAGCGAAATTTTGTAGTATGAGATACTACCTTACGACACTGTTTAGGTGGGACATTAGTTGGAACTACCTTCAATAGCCTGTAGAGATGACCCCCAGGGTAACAACGACACTACGAGGTCGAGACTCATAAATAGCATGGCGCTTCCACATATATGGATGACCCAACATAATATCACATACATCGAGTGGGGAAACATCACATAATACCTCATCTTTGAAGGGATGGATGTCGTATGAAAATTGACAGTGTTGGCTGACATGAAGATCTCGTCCCTGGCGAAGCGACTCGATGTTGTATGGATGCGAGTGTGGTGTTGTCAACAATCCCAATTGTTTGACGACCTTTGCTGAGATGAGGTTTTTCTAGCTTCCGCTGTCAACAATGAAATGTAATGATGTCCCATTCACCCACATCTATGAATGGAGGAGGCTCTCCTCCTCCTCAGGATTTGTGGGTTCTTCAAGCTAAATTGTTGCAGTCGCAACAATAGTAGTGGGGTCTGCGTCGATGATCTATCTTTTCCCATTATTTTCTGAATCAGATTTCAAATTAGGGTTTGGCTCCTTGTCTTTGATCTCAGCCACCAATGACTGTTTTGAGCAACATTCATCAATGTTGTGCCAGGGTCTTTTGTGGAAATCACACCACTTTCCAGTGTCCTTTGTCTTCTCATGACCCTTCTTTTTTTGTGGCTTGGACTGGTTTTCGAGAGGATGTTTGCTAGGGACGTCTTTATCATACTTTGGTTGTTGTGGATTTGCCGACCTGAACTCTCATTTGTTCTAGTTCCTAAATTTCTTCTCGATTTTGATAACATATCGATAAACAACTCCCAGCGATGAGATGTCCATAAACTCCATTTTAGTTTGGATGTATCTGTGTAGAGCCCCACTGTATTTCAGAACCAAATGTCACTCAGAATATTTGATACCTAGCTTGGTGCGCAAGGTATGGAAGGTATTTATGAACTCCGACACTGGTTGGCCCCTCTCTTGACGCAACATGGTCCATCTCATGTACTGGTCAGCATAGTTACCAACAGGGTAATATTGTTCCTTGACTACTTCCACAAAAAAGTCCCAAGTGGGCTTGAACTCATATATTCTAGACTCCTCTGTGGAACTTTGTTGCCATTAATTTTCCCACCAATGTTCGACATGGGGGAGAGCCTTAAGGAGTATGAAGGTGATATTTTCCGTGTCGAAAAAATTGTGAACAGAGAAATAACGTTCTAGTAAATTTAACCATTTTTCTAGGGCATCCACATCTATCAAACCTTCAAATACAAGAATGTCAAAATTAACTTGTACATTGAAAAGAGAGGTTCCTCCAAATTGGTCGTTTGATGAAGACACACTTGCTATTATCGACAGGCGTTGAAGGAAGTGGGAATTTTTTTTCCATAATTTCGTCCCTTTGTCGCGTGAGAGCTTGCTCAAGCAATAGATTAATAGAATCGTTTTCTCTGCCATTTTTCTTTTCTTCCGCCATGGAGGGTTTCTTGGGCATGCAAGAGAAATTGTACTCAAGAGAGACAATCTCGATACCCAACTTGCTATACTCGGACCTCGTCAGGGACATGCACTAAAAAAAATGATCAAGAGCAGCCTGCTCTGATACCACTGATCCAGATTATTTTTGGCACAAAATGAGAGCGGAGATATAATAAATAAATGTACAAAGATATATCTGATATCCAATAATATAACATATATATATCAGAGATATAACCGTAAACACATAGATACAATAATACAAAATTTTTATTAATGAGAGAAATGTACAAAACTGTAGAAATACAGAGTGAAAGACTCGCTAGAATGGTGGAAACTTATCTCTGAGAAGAGATGTGAGGGCTACTCTCATTCGCAAGAAGATGATTGTTACAATGAGGATCCAAAGGCATTTTTAACATAAAGAAAATCCAAAACCCTAACCCTAGAAGATGAAAATCCAACAGTTTTGTGGACCTCGTTTTGGGTAGTTTGGTGCATCAACATCCCGAGGGCGTAACTTTGGCATACGATCTTTGTTTGGGGTGCACGATAGCTCCTTGGAAATGTATCATCGAGGAGATTCATTTTGGGGGCTCAATAAGAGCCTTTGGCTATCTATGAGGTGCTCGATCCCGAAAAAACTTCATTTAGGCCCTTGAAATGGCCCCGAAAGTTTAGGAACCGAAAAATGCTAAAAATAGTAAATTGGCTATAGACTGCTTTGAGCTAGTTGGAATAGGAGGGTGGCCAACGATATACATTTGGATCAATGCCGAAGTGTCATGACACCCAACTGTATTGGGCTTCCCAGATCAATTTCGCTCGCTCACTTGATGGAACACAAAGATGGCCCAGATGGCACAAGAACCCATCATGAAGATGGAAGTTAGTGACAATTGTGTTTCCGCCCAACATTTGGTAGGTGTTAGAGAATTTAGGATATGTCTCATAGAGGTGGAGCCATCCGGAGGTCTTGTGGCCACAATAGTCTAGCATCGTGGTGAGTGGCGTGACTAGAGGTTGGTTAAGGCAATCAATGACTTGGTTGGTACTTCCTATTTTATATTTGATGTTCAGGTGGTTCTACTGAAAATATGTGGACAACTTCTGATGGCAGTCATTCTTCAATTTGCCTTGTGTCTGCATGAACTACAGTAACTTATGGTGAGTGTGGATGATTGTCTCCTTCCCAAGAATGTAATGCTTCCACAGGTGGCAAGCTTTCACAATGGAGTACATTTCTTTGTCGTAAATAGGGTAGTTGTGAATGACATCTGATAGTGTCTCACTATGATAGGCTACGATGTGGCCATGCTGAGTGAGGACTACACCCACAACATAGTCTGAAGCATACGTCTCGATCTCAAAGGGTTGTTGCAGGTTAGGTAAAGAAAGCACTGGGGCTGAGCACAAGCGCTGCTTCAGATCATCGAACGCTTTCTGTTGGGACAGGCTCCACACAAATTTTGTCTTAGCACCACCTCTGGTTATTTGGATGAGGGCCCATGCAATATGGGAGAATCCTAACACGAACCTACGATAAAAATTGGAAAGGCCTAAGAAGCTCTGAAGCTCAGTGAGTGTGGTTGGGGTTGCCCAATCACAAATGAATTGGATATTGGTTGGATCAACATGCGCATCGACATTGTAGCCTAGGTAATGAAACTTGTCCATGCCAAAGGAGCATTTTTCCAAGTTAGCAAATAACTTGTTTTGTCGCATAGTGTGCAAAACCTGTTGAATATGATGCAAGTGTTCTGCCCAAGTCTTGTTGTAGATGAGGATGTCATTTAGATACACCACCACAAAATAATAAGTGAAAGGTTGCAATATATCATTCATCATCCTCATGAAAGTTTCTAGGGCATTTTTCAAACCAAAGGGCATGACCAACCATTCAAAAAGACCTTCTTTTGACTTGAAGGTAGTTTTCCATACGTCTATCTATGCTATTGGGATAGCCAGACTTCAAATCAATCTTACTGAAGTATTTCCCCCCCTTGAGCTAATCAAGGAGATCCTTGATTCGAGGAATCAGGTACTAGTTCATGACTATGATTTTATTTAGGGCCCGATAATCAATGCAGAGTCGTCGGGTCCCATATTTCGTCTGCACCAACACGATTGGGATTCCATAAGGTGATGAGATGGGTCAAATGTGCCCCTTGTGGAGAAGTTCTTGGATTTGATGCTTGATCTCCTCATTTTGTAGCAAAGAGCAACGATAGACTGACCCATTGGGTAGCGGTGCACCGTGGGTTAGATCGATGGGATGCTTGATCTGACAATGCAGAGGTACCCCAATAGGCGATGAGAATATGTATTTATATTCTTCCATGACCTTGTGCACTTGCTTCTGCCGCGTGAAGAGGTTGGCCGCGAAGGCCATGGATGTGGCTACAACATTTCAATCACTCTGATAGTGAATCATGAAGAAGACAAACTTGCCAATTTGAGAAATGACCTTCCTGCATTGCTTGGAAGAGATAAAGGAAATAACACTAGGTGGGACTACTTTAGGTATCCTGTACAATTTCATGTTCAAATTAATAATAACATTGCGAGGCCTAGATTCATATACAACATGAATTTTCCATAAATAAGGTTGGCCCAAAAGAACAAAACAAACTTCAAGGGGAGAAACATCACACAATACCTCAGAGACATGATAGGCGACATTATTGTCTTAATGCCGTACGACAAGCGACACTGTTGGGTGACACGAAGATCGCTTCCTTGATGGAGCCATCCGATGGTGTAAGGCTGCGGGTTCGGTGTTTTCAACAGGGTTAGTTGCTTGACGACCTTTGTTGAGATTAGGTTCTTCTGGATACCACTATCAATGATGAAGTGCAACGAAGTGCCTTTCACCCACATCTATGAATGAAAGAGGCACTCACCTTCCTCTGGCTCATCGGGTTCACCGGGATGGATATTGGTGGTAGCAACAGTGGTATTAGATTCTTCATCAATGATCCATCTCCCCTTTTATGGTTCCGACTCAAAGTCAAAACCCGCATATCATTCAGAGGCTTTTACCTCAACCACCAATGATTTCTTTGAGCGACAATCAACAATGTTATTCCATGGGATCTTATGGAAGTCACACCACTTCCCGATATCTTTCTCTGTCTTCCCATTGTCCTTCTTTGCTTATGGATTGGATTGGTTGTCCCGAGGTTTCCCATATTTTCTCTATCCTTTGTTCTGCGGGTTGGGGCTACCCTTTCCATGCTTCTTTTGTGAGGGGTTCCTAGACCCAAACTGTCACGTCTTTTGTTTAATATTCTTCTCTATTTTGATGACATATCGATAGGTTGCGCCCAAGGATGAGATGTCCAAGAAATCCATTTCTATGTGGATGTATCTATGTAGACTGCCACGATACTTGATACCCATGTTGGTGCATAAGGTATGGAAAATATTGGTGAACTATGGCACTGTTTGGTCTCTTCCCTGCTGTAGTGTGGCCCATATTGTATACAAGTCATCATAACTTCCAACATGGTAGTATTGTTCCTTAATAACATCCCTGAAGGAACTCCAAGTGGGTGCAATTGCAAATAATGTGGATCCCTTTATTTCCTTTTTCTCACAGAAAGTCTCCCACCAATCTTTGACATGGGGGACGACCTTGAAGAGTGCAAATTTAATATTTTCTCTATAAAAAAAGTTGTGGACATAAAAATACCCTTCTAGAAGGTTTAACCATTTTCTATGACATCCACCTCTATTTGAACTTCAGATATAGGAATATCAAAATTGATATGTACCTTGAAGGGGGAGGGGCCTCCGCTTGAGGTGGATGCGCCGCTTGTCGGCAGCCGTCGAAGGATTTGTGCAAAGTTGTCCATCATCTCGTTCCTCTATCTCTCAAGGGATTCCTCCAGTAGTTGTCCTGATCCAGATTTAAGAGTGGAACGAACCGATTAACAGACTGAATACAATAGACACAAAGATATGAAGAATAACACAGATATCCAGTGAACAATATCTTCTATTGAATAATGAAATAGGATGAAACTGTAAAACTGCAAAACTGAAACACTTGCTTGAATGGAGGTAGCTATCTCTAAGAAGGGATGTGGCTTCTACGTGCATCCGTCTGATCAGAAATGATTACAATGAGGCTTTAGAGGCCTTTGCGATATTATTCATGAATGCCAAAACCATAGACATCCAAAAACCTAACCGTAGAAGGTGAAACACCAAAAGTCATGTGGGCCCCTGTTGGCACCAGGATGAAGTGGAGATAAGGATGATCGTGAGAAAGAAAGCGTGCAGAAACAGAAGTAACAGATGGAAGGTAACACAACACGTGCACATGCAAGAAAGTGTGCACAAGGAAAATGACAACTGAAGGAAGAACAAAACGTGCGCATGGGAGGAAAACCTAACATCGATAGGGTTAGGGTTTTGGTAATACACTGTAAACGACTGAAGAGCCCGATATATATAAATAGAGATACACATGTATCATAGAGAGGTTGATTCACTTTTGTATTAGTCTAGTTTTTGTAATGTTCTAGCATAGCTATGTACGAGTTGATGCGTTATGTAATATGACTATGGATCAATTTTGTAAGCTATTGAGCTAAGAATAGAGGGGAGGCGGAAGATCTAAGGATTAGATCACAGGTTGAGGAGAGCCTGGTGCGATATAGTTTGCCTCATACAGATCTTACCCATTAAAGGGAATTGTAAGTGCACGACGTTGGAGATGCAGAACTACCATAATAAAAGAGCCAATAACCAAATCTTTGTGGACGTAGCCCAGGAGGGGGTGAACCATGGTAATATGTGTGTAATGTGATGAATGCATGTATATCTTTATTTGCTTCAAGTAGTTAATTGTTATGTTTAATGAATGATTTAATTCATTGTTATGGAATGCGATTGTGTTGTTCGGGGAACCGAACCATGAAGGATAGATGCAACCCCGTGAGTACTAAGTACATTGCAGTCATAATTCGTAGTAGATGGCTCATTTTAACCATCCCCTACCTCATACTCAATCCTAGGTTGTAAACACCTGAGTCTTACAACCACCCATTTAAAGCTATCTTGGGTGAGACTGCGCAGTGCACCCTGTGTACTGTGTTGCCTTCTGGTTTACTAGGGGCCCCAATAGTTTTAGAGGCTTTGTTGGAAACCTGAAAGACATGAACCTTGGGTCAATAACTCAGAAAGGAAGCACTCAAACCAACAAATGGTCCCGTTTCCATGTTAGGGATAAAAGGAACAAGAGAGGACTGAGTAGATAAGATAGATTGCACAAGAAAAGAACGAGCGGAACAAGAAGACCCATGAGCCATTAGAAAGGAATGTTGAGACCTTGGAACCCCACGAAAGAAAAAATCAAAGTTTGGTTGAGATCCAAAGAGATAGTTTTTTCCCAAAAAGACAATAGAAACCCTAGAATCACACCTCGCAAATATCTGGATAAATACGTGTTTATTGATTTACACGAAGTCTTTTTCTGTGATTTCCTGCATATACTATAGGATTGGATAGTAAGGTTGAAGGATAACCACGCTATGAACTGGATCCGACAACAAGATTGGACCCAGGTACATATTGAGCAGTTACAGCAGGTGAACAACAAATTCACCCGCACAATAGATTTTTGGCTTGACAATATTTTGGCAGGATTCATCATCGAATTTGCAGTTGACACAGTGAAGTCATACAGCGCAACAGAGCAAGAATTTCTAGGTGGACCTCGAGGAAGGTACATTCAATCCCTGTATACTTCTCTTAAGATACTGCTATATAACAAAGGTGTAATGACAATGGAATCAGACAACTAAACTTCTCTGTGTGCATGGGGAAAGGGGGGGAAACACTGACATAGAGAGGATAAATGGAAGGAGGTGAGGATAAAATCAAGGAGGAAGAGGAACCCTTGGACCCGATCATGATGGATGACGACCAACTCAAGTGTATCTTGGCGTCATTAGGAACAACGCGTAGCGGAGTACCCTACCAATATAAGGTGAATACCAAAAAGAGAGCCACAACCGCGAGGGAAGGCTTGGAGAGCGATGCCAAAAAGGTAGAGGATCTCCGGGCTGTGGAGCAGATTGAGGAAATCCCGCGCACAATGTATGAGAGGAAGACAAGAGGCCTAAGAATGGGAGGAGAAGGCAACCATCCTATCCATATTAATGTTAGTGTGGAACCCACAAACCCATGTGCGACTACTACACCAAAGAGAACACCGCCGTTTAGACAATCGAAGTTTAGAGGAAGTCTGACAGCAAGATGTACATCTACACTAGGGGCAACAACTGGAGGAGCCAGTTTAGGCAACACTAGTCAAATATCTTCACCGCGTGGAGGAGGAAGTAGTTCAGTATTCAAAATGGGAGGAGACGATCCCACTATTAGATTACCATAATTTCGAGGAGAAGCAACATAAGACCTAGAGATGCATTTGTTCACTTGTGCAAAGATCTGGGAGGCAAAATAGATCATCGATGGAGATACCAAACTCGTGCAGCTAGCGATTGCACTCAGAGACTATGCACTAGACTGGTACATGAGTTTAGACACAAACAGTGCCCTTGGGACGACGAGGACACTGGAAGACATTAAGAAGCCATTGATTAATGAATTCCAGAAACCGAGCTTAGAGGATCAGTACATGAACGAGATGATCGAGATAATACAGAAACCAGGAGAGTCTGTATGGGAGATCGACCAGAGATTCAAGCGACTAAAGAGAAAACTAAAATGCCTTATGATCGAGATGCAACATCGACACCCGTTTGTCAACTCACTACTCGCACACTTAAAATATCCCTTACGACAATAGAAATTTTAGACGCAGATAGAGGCTCTGCAGGCAGCCTTGCAACTGGAAGAGAACCAATACCAACAGACAAACCCAACTATTGAGGAATTGAAGGAGGATTTGAAGAATCTAACATTTCAGATGAACCAAAATAAGAATAAGGACAAACGAGAAGTCATTTGGTGCACTGCATGCAGGACAAAAGGACACCACAAGAACGAATGCCCAACATTCACGCAGTATATGGAAACAAGTGTGCCAAATCCGCTACCACAGGGAGGATTATGGTGCGAAATATGAAATAAACTGGGTCACAACCCTTATCACTGCACGATGATACATAAATACTAGACAGTCCTAAAGAATTCGTATTGCACCTTTTGTAAGTCAGTAGATCACGATGACAAAGATTACAAAACTATGGAGCTGATGCGTGAAAGAACATCAGATGCATATAGGGTACAGGCTGAAATGATGGATGGACAAGCAGCGCCACATTTCAATCCATCCCCAACTCCATACAATATTGTGCAGCCGCGGTACAATACTGTGCCGCAACCATACAACAACGTGCAACCACAGTACAACCCGACACAGCCCCAGTACAATACCGTGCAATATAGTCAGGCACCATCGTATAACGTGCTGAGAGGCAACCAAGCAGGCTACCGAGGAGGAGGACGAGCCACAGGAGGTTTCAAACGCGGTAGAGGACCCGTCACATGTCACAACTGTCAACAACTGAGACATTATGCACAAGAATGTCCACTTCCACCCGCAACTTGTATGTATTGCTACGCATCAGACTACGATACAAACGAATGTCCGACACTACTCGTAAAGATTCAGGAAAAGAGGAACCAGAACAATCAGAATGTCCAGTGGATTTCATCTGAAGTTAGGGACGACGGACGAAACATCAATATAGTCACTCGTGGAGGAACGAAAATATGAAATGACGCAGTTCGACACACCTAAAGAAAATACGACTTTTAAGGAAGCCAAACAAGAATTTCAGAAGGAAGACACAACGCCGACTTCAATTGCACAACCATTCAAGGAAGCCCCAAAATATGAGATGGAACCATCATTGGATCATACCAATGGAATGCAACCCAAGGGACAAGTAAGTACAATCAAAGACTTTTTGCAATCATGCGTGAAAGTATTAAGTGATCCTTCATATGTAAAAATATTGCAAAACATACTAGAGAAATGTAACCGCTAGACGAACGAAAAACTAGAACCAAAAACTGTCAATCACCTACACACCGGAAGAAGAACAAGTAGGGAATTTAGACTAAATTCTAACATTGGAGATTTCAACATGGGAGACATTATACTAGACCTAGGATATGAAGTGAATGTGCTACCCAAGAAGACCTGGAAATGCATGGGAGAGCCAACACTGGGATACTCAAATGTCCAATTAAAACTAACAAACCAGCATAGAGTCCTACCAATAGGTAGAATGAAAGGAGTGACAATAGATCTTGATGGAGTGCGCCCTAAGTAGACTTTGAAGTCATTGAAATAGTGGACGACACAACACCTTACCCGACACTACTTGGTCTGGATTGGGCATTTGACAACCAGACCATAATCAATTTGAAAACCAGGAAAATGACATTTGAATCCGAAGAATACAGGGTCATAGCACTACTAGATCCATCGAAAGGGGAGAGGTTCGTAGAACCCACTTCCCCAGACTTAGAGGAGATCGACCAATTGTACAAAACAACTGCACGTGATGAGGATTACGTAAACCCAACTGCAGACGGAGTACTCAGTTGGTGGAGCATTACTTCATGCGCAACAGACTCAGACACCAGGTTAGAAAACTGGCAACAGAGATTACACGAAGTATCCACGCAAAGATGTGCAAGAATAGACTGCACAGTAAGATGGGTAGGCACAAAAATCAGAGAACCACCTAGTTTCCATGGAATAAATGATTTGGAAACATTCTTGACACAATACGAAGACGAAGTATTAGAAAACCAGCGACTGTTAGCACTTGACTTAGCACTCAAGGCCACACCTGCAAGATGGTGGGGCGCGCATAAATAGACCATCACAGACTGGTATCAATGTAAACGACTACTGCGCATATGGTTTGGCGCAGAACACGAATACAACAAACAACATAAATACCAAGGACAAGAGGCACCAACATAACACTTGGCGAAGTGCAAAATGCTGTGGAAAATGACACCACTAGAGGAATGGCCTCATCAGTTTATACATACTTTAGAGGGCATACCAGCGAATTAGTACACAGACCAAGAATTGCGCAAAGGAACTACAACATGGAGGGCATTGCAACAGAAATTCACAATCACTTTCTCATTCGAGCATGAGAAACCCAACATAGACACAACTCTCAAACGAATCAGAGGAGTAATATTCATCAAAAAACTGAAAACTGAATTTATCACAGAATAGAAACAATGGAATAAACAAATAGTCAAGGAACTACTGTCATGTTATCATGTACAGGAGGAAGCACCAGATGAAGATGACCCACGCGACATTTAGATCGAAGAAGTAGAAGGCAAAAGAGATGTGGAAGGACCACCCACAGAATTAGAAGTCATTGTCGTGCCAATTAAGGTAAATAAAGTTAATATCATGACAGTTGAGCATCCCAAAATGGCTAGCATTGGAGACTACTGGGATGAGCAAATAGTAGAAAGCATCACAAAATTGTTGCGTGAATATACCGACCTTTTTCCCACAACATTTGCAGAGATGAAGGGTATAGCAGGAGAACTGGGAGAGATGAAGATACCACTCAGACCTAAAATGAGACCTATAAGACAACGAAAATATAGACTGAACCCCATATATAAACAAAAAGTTAAAGACAAGATCGATCGGATGCTCGAAAATGACATCATCGAACCAATTGAGGAATCAGAATGGATAAGCCCGACGATAGTAGAGGACAAGAAACAATGAAGAGGGATTAGGATATGCGTCGACTTGAGGAAGTTGAACGATGCATGCCTACATGACCCATTCCCTACACTGTTCACGGGAGAAGTGTTAGAGAAAATGGGGGGACATGAAGCTTACTCATTCACTGATGGATTCTCGGGCTACCATCAGATTAAGATAGCACATGAGGATAGACACAAGAGCACGTTTGCGATGGAATGGGGATCTTATCAGTACACAATCATGTTGTTTGGACTGAAGAATGCACCCACGATATTCTATAGAGTAGTCATCGCAACATTTAAGGAATTCACCCATCAGTTCCTTAAAGTATACCTGGATGACTAGACAATTTACAATCTATTGAAAAACCACGTGGAAGTGTTACAACTAATGCTAGAAACATTTAGACAATGCCATATATCATTGAACATCAAGAAATGCATATTTGGAACACCGTTCAGGATACTATTGGGCCATATAGTATGCAAACAAGGCTTCTTAGTGGATCCGACCAAGATCATCGTTATTGTTAACTTACCAGCACCAAAAATAGTCTGACAGCTAAGAGCAACCTTAGGGCACACATGATACTACAGGAAGTTCATCAAAGTATATGCGCAGATCACAGCCCCAATGCAAAAACTGTTACAGAAGGATATAAAGTATCAATGGAACGACGAGTGTCAACACGGTCTAGATACCTTGAAAGAAAGGATGGTTACCGCACCGATATTAGTATTTCCAGACTGGGAAAAGACATTCCATGTGCATGTAGATGCATCAACGATAGCACTTGGAGCTATCTTAGCACAACCAGGAGCGAGAGACTTGGATCATCTGATAGTGTTCGTAAGCATAAAACTATTAGACTCATAACAAAATTATAACATGACAGGAAGAGGAGGCCTAGCCATGGTCTATGCACTGCAAAAGTTCAAACATTAGCTATTGGGAAAACACTTTAAGATGTTTACAGATCACTTAGGCCTGAAATACCTAATCAACAAGACAACGTTGGGGGGGGAGAATCTGTCGATGGTTACTTCTATTTCAAGAGTTTGATTTTGAAGTAATAGTTAAACCAGGGAAATTGAATGCAGGACCTCACCACTTGTCAAGGGTCACAAATGGAGAAGAACCTACGAATCTAGTAGACACCTTTTCGGATGCACAATTATTCTCAGTACATATTGGTGATGACTATTTCACAAAGATCATCCAATACTTAAGCATATGTACTGCGCCGCAAGAATATACCACAACACAGAAGAAGAACTTGGTAGTCCGTGCAACCGACTATCAATTGATCGCATGACACCTATACAAAATGGGTACAGACAACATCTTGCGAAGGTATGTATTAGCGCACGAACGAACAAGAGTGTTAGCAGAAGCCCACAAGGGAATCACATGAGGGAATTATGTAGGAAAAGTTACCACGCAGAAGGTACTACACGCAAGACTATGGTGGCCAATGATTCATAGGGACTCGAAAGAGTACTGTCAGGGATGCAATGTTTCTTAAAGGGTAGGCAAACCCAACAGAAGGGACAAAATTCCACTACGACCACAAGTAACATTACATGCATTTGATAAATGGGAAATCGACTTTGTGGGACCAATTACCCCACCAACTAAAAGAACAAGGGAAAGATACATTATTACCGCGACGAAATACCTAACAAGATGGACGGAAGCTGCACTAGTAAAAGATTGTAGCGAAGAGACAACTGCACATTTCTTATTCGAACAAGTCATCACTAGATTTGGGTGCCCAAGAGTTTTGATGAACGACCAAGGTACACACTTCCTAAACAACACCATCCATGCACTGACTGAAGAGTTTGAAGTTCATCACTAGAAGAGCACATCGTATCACCCATAGGAAAATGGCACAGTAGAAGCCTTCAACAAAATTCTGGAGAATACACTAACAAAGATCTATAATGTCAACAGAGATGACTGGGACCTCAAAGTACCAACAATATTATGGGCGTATAGGACCACATGCAAAAAATTGACAGGGAACACACCATTCAAGCTAGTCTATGGCCAAGAAGCAGTAGTGCCATTAGAATTTTTAGTACCCAGCTTACGCGTAGCAGCTATCACACAGATGAGAGAACGAGGTGCAGTACAGGAAAGACTGAATCAGTTATTGTCAATGGAGGAACACCAAATCCTGGTAGGATTCCATCAACAAGTGCAGAAAGATAGAGACAAAGCTTGGCACGACTAACACATCAAGTAGAAAATGTTTAAGGAAGAAGATCTAGTACTGCTCTACAACAACAAGTCATTTCAGCACCCAGGGAAGCTCAGGATGCATTGACTAGGACCCTACGAGGTAAAATCTATCACAGACAAAGTAGCTGTACTGTTAAGAGATTTAGCAGGTGTAGACCTCAGAGGAATGATCAACGAGAGCTGACTAAAGCTATACAAGGACAGTCGACCACCCATCGCACAGTAAAAAAAAATAAAAAAATAAAATAAAATTGGTAAAGGTAAAATACAAAATTGGCAAAGGCACAAACAACGGTTACATACAGAGGAAAAAAAAGCGGGAAACAGAAAGTCGCCAAAATCAGTATGACAGGACAACACTAAGTGACATTAAAGGATTTCAAGGACCATTGGGACATCACACTAAACACGCCATCATGAGACGACAAAGAAAACATAATGGCAAGTACGAAATTGCCGCAGATGCATTGACCCCATAGTTATGATGCATTAAACACGTAATGGAGGAAGCGTCCTTGACAAGATTCATGACAAGCCCATACAACATGCGAGCACGAGAGCAACTTGTCTATTCGCGAAAGGAGAACATAGAGAGAGCATTAGCAGCTAGAACGAATAGAGCAAGACCACAAAGCTCACCAAAGTCATTCGAACTCAACAAATTTTCGACAATCACCACTATGGAACCCCCGAAGCCAGCAGAACCAGGCCATATAGCAAAACCGACCAGGGTTCAAACTAGGTCACGAGGACCGCCGGAGTAACACAAGTAGCAACAACCAGAGATCGTCGATATCGACGAGATCACATCCCCAGAGGTGATACCAGTAAACCCTACACCGATACTGGAAGAGATTCAACACCCACAAACAGGGACTATGAAAGAGGATACGCTAGCAATGGCGAAGGAGCCTCAAAACAAGGAAGCGGAAACCCAATGGGAAGTGCAACCAGAAAGCACTCAAGCAGTCGTGGAAGTTAACAGAACGACACAGAATCTAGGAGAAACAGTGCAACCAGACAAGTTGCAAGCACCCAACCTAGGTCAACCAACAGAGGAGACCACTGGAACTACCTCGCCTTGGCCAGAATGGATGATGGGGGAACAATTGGAAGTTGCCTTAACTTCTAACCAACCACCACAACAGGAAGAAAAAGTTTAGATACCGAGCTCACCTCGCAAGAAACCTGCAACAAAAATTGTGCTACCATGCATACTAGAGGGAGTACATATAGAACTGCAGCTGCTGGGTCAGGTTGGGAAGCTCAAGTATTCCTAACATGATGTATCAGATGAAACCAAGTTCGTAGAACTTGCACAAAGGGTATTCATGCAGACCATAATCGTAAACCAACTTGGAGAAATGATTAGCCAGCCACACCAGTGGGCAACTGGGCTGGACAGAACATGAATCTTAGGTTTGTTGAAGCTACCACATTTTGGCAGAGGCCAATACGCGAAAGCATGCATCAAACAACTGTTAACAGTCACACATGGAGGGGACATATGGCTAGACAGACCCGTCCCCATAACTGTTGAGCTTATCGCACAAATCACAAGGTTACTAACCCGGGGAATGGATCCCGCGTTGATTCTGGACGATAAATCCAAGGAGAAAGTGTTGGCAGAAGAGATGAAGAAGAAATATGGCACCGCCAGAGGAACGAGGGGCATCATAATCAAACGAATCAACAACGCAGCTACACAACTAGGCGCAAAGATCTTAGCTTGCAATCTTCTAAAAAAATGTCGTAAAGAGGAAGTACCAGCAGGAGTCATTGCAGTTGTAGTTTTGTGTGTAGAAGGCACTTTCGTGAGTTGGGCGCCATATCTATTGAACTTGTTTCAAGACGACTGCAAGGATGCATAGGACCTAGGCACAAAATTCCATTACTGATGGACAATCACCCTAATAGCCTTCATGGGATGGCGGGAACCAGAGTATGTAATTTTTTGCACTAGACCACAACCAGCGGGAGCGAGATACCTATTACTGAGATCTGGGCCACATGCCGGGCATAAGAGGGAGAATAGAATCATATTTGAAGCATACCTATGGGACATATAGGAATCTATCAACTTATCATGGAGAATAACACTAGAGGATGTCGCACGATATGTGGACATCGCCAATTTCCGGGCCACAAGAAAAACAATGTGGATACAACCAAGGCAGGATCTAGATAGACAGTGATTACCGATGCGCTACTGCATCACAGAAGGTGAAATAGACATGGTCATCAACGAATGACTTGATGAATGGAGGATCCCATCCATTACCCGGGAAGTACCGGAAAGAACAACATAAGGATAGGCAACGCAGGCGGAAACACAACTTCCAGAAGTCCCAGTGCCCAAGAAACCAAGGATGGGCTAAAACAAGCCGACTCAGGTAGACAAAGGGTCAAAGAAGATAGGGATGAGTCACATGTCAGTGTTGGGGGCCTGTTGGCACTAGGCTGAAGTGGAGATAAGGATGATCATGCGAAAGAAAGTGTGCAGAAACAGAAGTAACAGTTGGAAGGTAACACAACACACGCGCATGCAAGAAAGAATGCACAAGGAAAATGACAGCTGGAGGAAGACCAACACGTGTGCATGGGAGGAAGACCTAATGTCGGTAGGGTTAGGGTTTTGGTAATACACTGTAAACGGTTGAAGAGCCCAATATATATAAATAGAGATACACATGTATCACAGAGAGGTTGATTCGCTTTTGTATTAGTCCAGTTTTTGTAATGTTCTAGCATAGCTATGTATGAGTTGATGCGTTATGTACTATGGATATGGACCAATTTTGTAATATGTTGAGCTAAGAACAAAGGGGAGGTGGAAGATCTGAGGATTAGATCGCAGGCTGAGGAGATCCTAGTGCGATCTAGTTCGCCTAATACAAATCTTACCCATCAGAGGGAATTGTAAGCGTGCAGCGCTGGAGATGCAGAACTACCATAATAAAAGAGCCACGAGCCAAATATTTGTGGACGTAGCCCAGGAGGGGGTGAACCACGGTAATATCTGTGTAATGTGATGAATGCATGTATATCTTTATTTGCTTCCAACAGTTAATTGTTATGTTTAATGAACGAGTTAATGCATTGTTATGGAATGTGATTGTGTTGTTCGGGGAACTAAACCATGAAGGATAGATGCAACCCCGTGAGTACGAAGTAGATTGCAGTCATAATTCATAGTAGATAGATCGTATTAACCATCCCCTATCTCATACTCAATCCTAGGCTGTAAACACATGAGTCTTACAACCACCCATTTAAAGCTATGTCAGGTGAGACTGCGCAGTGCACCCTGTGTACTGTGTTGCCTTCTAGTTCACCAAGGGGGCCGATAGTTTTAGAGGTTTTGTTGGAAACTAAAAATACATGAACCTTGGGTCAATAACTTAGAAACGAAGCACTCAAACCAGCAACCCTTATGGGTAAGTTGGTATCTCAACTTCCCGGGGTCGTAACGTTTGCATACGACCTCCGTTTTAGGTGCGTGATAGCCCGTTGGAAAGGTCTTTCAGAGAACTACGCATTCCACCATCAAACCCTGACTTCGTATATAGTTTTTCCGTGGCAAGCCCAAAAAAAAATGTTTAGGGCCCCAAAACGGCCCTAGAAGTACAACAAGATGCGCTGACATGAAAACATACAAAATAAGCCAGTTGGATTAGGCGAGAGGCCACTAATATCCACCTAGAGGATGTGTAGGGCTTCAAACATCCCCATAAGTGTAGAAACCACAATTACAAATAAGTACAAAAGAACGTGCTGAAAAAAAAATGGATAAGAGGATCCAGTTGGAATAGGTAGGTGGCCACCAATATCCACCTGGATCAATCCTCCCCCCTTAGGAAGCAATGGTCTCCATTGCGTTGAGTTCCCCCATCAGGTGAGTAAAATTTTGTTGGATTTGGCACCGGGTGAGCCACTTGCCTTGGTGTAGGAGTGCCCTGCCTTGACAACCCGACAAAGTTGGATCCTCTACTAGCGAGTGCCCTTGAACTGTGTGTCCACTATCTGATCAGTGGATGCTTGTTCCATGCAGTCATGGTTGAGATCTGTTGGTGGAAACTGTTATGCAATCTTTGAGGTGTCCAATGATGGTGGAAGATATGGCCGAAGGAGGTCCACAATAAACACTGGGTATAGGCCAAGGAAGGGTGGAGTGTCGAGCTCAAAATCATTGCTACCCACAACCTTGGTGATAGTGTAAGGCCCATAGCGAAGTGGGTGGAGCTTCCGATGGGGCCCTATGCAATGCTCCTTCTACAAATGTAACCAAACTTTGTTTCCAATCTGAAACTAGTGTGGGACCCTCTCTTGATCATGACATTTCATGTACTTAGCATTTGATTTCTCTGAAATCTCCTGGACCTGTTGGTGGATGTGCTGAATCCATTCAATGAATATGGTGGCTTTGTTGATTGTAGACTGATCATGTGTAGAGTCTGTCAGGGTGGTGGAAAGAGGAAGTGAAACATCAATGGGTCCCAAGGGTTGGAATCCCAGACCCACCTGAAATGGGCTATGCCTGGTGGAGCTATGAAGAGCCCTATTGTAATTGTGATGAACATAGGGGAGGCTCTTGTCCCATGTACGTGGATGCTTAGAATTGTACATGTGCAGGATGTGCACAATCATCCGATTGAGGACCTCTATTTGGCCATCTATTTGGGGGTGGAAAGTAGTGGATTTTGTGAGCTTGGTGTCCAACAATGACCAGAGACTTGACCAAAATGTACCGAGGAACCTGTTGTCCTGGTCAGAGATGGTGGTCTATGGTATCCCAAAGTGGACCCACACTCGTTAGAAGAAGAGCTTGGCAGTATCTGCCTCTATGATATTCTTCTTGCAGGCTGTGAGGATGGTCATCCTAAAAAATCGATCAATGACCACATATACGCAGTCATTTTCTTACTTGGTGGATGGAAGGCCAGACATGTAATCCATTGAGATGGATTCCCAAGGCTTCTCAGGAGTAGGAAGAGGGGTGTATAAGCCTTGCTTCTTGATGGATTTCTTGGGAATGGCACAAGCAGTGCAAGATCTGATATACTTGCTAACATCTTGTTGAAGTTTTGGCCAATAAAAATGTTTCTGAAGAATGACCACAATTTTCTCCATGCCAAAATGTCTCGCCATCTGACTGTAGTGGGATTCCAATATCAGCTTTGCATGCTCTCTTGTAGGAACACAGAGATGGCCCAAGTGGCATAAGAGTCTGTGCTGAATGTGAAAATCGGTGACAGTCACGCTTGTACCCAAGAGCTGAGAGGTGGTGGTGAATTTTTGATCTTGCTGATAAAGTTGGGGTGACTCAGATGCTTCATGCCCACGGGAATGGAGGACAGTGGTGAGTGCAGCCAGAGGAGGTCGACTGAGGCAGTCTGCGACACGATTTGAGATACGTGTATTATACTTGATGTTGAGATGGAACTATTGCAAGTAGGTGGACCACTTCTGATGGCGGTTGTTCTACAATTCCCCCTGTGTCTATATGAACTACAGAGGCTTGTGATCAGTGTGTATGATCGTTTCTTTTCCCAGAATGTAATGTTTCCATTGATGACATGCTTGTACAATGGAATACATTTCCTTGTTATAGGTGGGGTATTTCTGAACAATATTCGAGAGTGTCTCACTATGGTATGCCATTGGATGATCATGCTGAGTGAGAACTACACCCACAACATAGTTAGATGCATCTGTCTCAATCTCGAACAATTGCTACCGATCGAGCAAGGAGAGTACTAGAGATGAGCACAAGCGATGCTTCAAATCATCGAATGCTCATTTTTGTTCCTTCCCCCACACGAACTTGGCCTTGCCACCACCCTTGGTCACCTTGCTAAGGGCCCATGCAATATGGGTGAATCCCAACACAAACCATCAATAGAAGTTGGCTAGTCCCAAGAAGCTTCAAAGCTTGTTCAGTGTGGTTGGGGCTGGCCAGTCACGGATGAATTGGATCTTAGCTAGATCAACATGTACCCCATGCTCATCAACAATGTATCCCAAGTATTGGACCCTGTTCATGCCAAAAGAGCATTTTTCCAAGTTGGCACATAGCTTGTGTTGTCGCAGAGTGCTCAAAACCTGTTGAATATGCTGCATGTGCTCCTCCCATGTTTTGCTGAAGATGAGGATGTCATCCAAATATACCACCACAAAGGAGTTGGTGAAGGGTTGCAATACATAATCCATCAACCTCATGAAAGTGGCTGGTGAATTTGTTAAGCCAAAGGGCATGACTAACCATTCGAAGAAACCTTATTTATATTTGAAGGTTGTCTTCCATACATCATTTGGTTCGATGGGAACTTGGTGGTAGCCAAAAATTAGGTCAATCTTGCTGAAGAAATTTTTCCCCTTGAGTTGGTTAAGAAGGTCATCAATCCTGGGAATGGGGTACCGGTTTCTGACTGTGATTTTGTTTAAGGCTCTACAATCTATGCAGAGTTGCCAAGTCCTGTCCTTCTTCTGCACCGGTACAATCAAGATTCTACAAGGGGAGGAGCTGGGTTTGATGTGCCCCTTTTGAAGAAGCTCTTGGATATAACACTTGATTTTGTCATTTTCCATCAGCGAGTGATGATAGACTGGTCCATTAGGTAGAGGTGCGTCGGGGTCATATCAATTGGATGCTTGACTTGGGAGTGTGTTGGTACCCTAGTAGGTGAGGAGATCATGTCTCTGTATTCTTCCAGGATCCCATCCACTTATTTCTACTGCAAAGAGAGGCTCTATGTAGAGGCCACAAATGTGGTGGCGTCATTATTCTTACCGTGAGCATGAATCACAAAGAAGACGAAATTCCCAGTATGTGAGATGACTTTACTGCATTTCTTAGTAGAGATTAAAAAAATAGCAGTAGGCGACGCTACCTCTAGTATCTTGTACAATTGTCTACCCAAAGTAATAATAACACTGCAGGGTCTAGACTCATACACAACATGATGCTTCCAAAAATATGGTTGTCCTAAAAGAACATCACAAACTTCAAGGGGAGAAATATAACACAGTACTTCATCTTTGAAAGGATTGATGCTGTAGGGAAACCGACACTATTGGCTGACACAAAGATCTCTTCCTTGGCGAAGCCAACCAATGGTGTAGGGTTGTGGGCGCGGTGTCATTGGCAGGTCCAACCAATTGAAGACCTCTGTTGAAATTAGGTTCTTCTAACTATCTCTATCGACAATGAAATGAGGTAGAGCCCCCTTTACCCACATCTGCAACTAAAAGAGGTGTTCCCCTTCCTCTGGTACTTATGCTTCTCTTGGATGAACTTTGGTGGTAGCAACAGTGGCACTGGGTTTAGCATCGATAATCCGCTTCCCTCCTATAGGATTTGATTCAGAATCAAAATTGACCTCCGACTTGGAAGCCTCCAGTTCAACCATGAGTGACTGCTTGGAGAAACATTCTTCGGTGTTGTGCCAAGGGATTTTATGGTACTCACACCATTTTCCCGTGTCCTTCTTCACCTTCTCATTTCCCTTCTTGTGTTGCGGATTGGACTGGTTGTCCTGAGGGAGACCATCTCGACTTGGTCCCTTGCTGTGTGGGTTGGGGTCGCCTTTGCCCTGCTTCGACTGTGTGGGGTTTGCAGATCCAAACTCTTGCCTTTTCTGCTTAAATTTATGCTCGATCTTGACCACGTATCTATAAGTCATGCCCAATGAGGTGATGTCCAAAAACTCCATTTCTGTTTGAATGTATCTATGAAAATAGCCGCGGTATTTGAGCACTAGATGACGCTCAGAGTCTTTGATACCCAATTTGGTGTGCAGGGTATGGAAAATATTGGTGAAATCTGGTACTGTCTGGTCCCTTTCTTGACGTAAGGTGGTCCATCTGGTGTACTGGTCCTCGTATCTTCCAAAAGGGTAGTACGTTTCTTTAATGGCATCCCAGAAGGAATCCCATGTAGGGGCCACCACAAACATTACAGATTCTTCTACGACCCTTTGCTCAGAGTAAGTATCCCACCAATATTTAACATGGGGAACGACCTTGAGGAGTGAAAAAGTGATCTTTTCCCTATCAGAAAAATTGTGGACCGAAAAATACCCTTCGAGTAGATTTGACCATTTATCTACAACATCCGCATCTATTAGTCCTTCAAATAATGGAATATCAAAATTTGCCTGTACTTTCAAGGGGGTAGGATGGCCACATGATGAAGATACTTCTCCTATGGGAAGCCGTCGAAGGATCTGCGTGAAGTTGTCCATCATTTCGTTCCTTTGTTGCGCAATGGCTTCCTTGAGAAACATTTTAATAGGATCTCCTTCTCCATCATATTTCTTTTCATCACCCATGGGTTGTTGTTGGGCTTGGTGCACCCGATATTGCAATGGCTCGATTGGTTCAAGTCCCAACTTCTTGTACTCAGATCTTGTCAGGGACGTGAATGAAGAAAAACAAATGAAGAGCAGACCACTATGATACCACTGATCTGAATTTAGGAGCAGAACAAACTGAATACAATAAACACAAAGATATTAAGAATAACACAAACATCCAATGAAAAATATCTTCTATTGAATAATGAAATAAGTTGAAACTGTAAAATTGCAAAACTGAAACACTTGCTCAAATGATGGTAGCTATCTCTGAGAAGAGATGTGGTTGCTACATGCATCCGTCTGAGCATATATGATTACAATGAGGCTCGAGAGGCCTTTTTGATATTACTCATGAATGCCAAAACCGTAGACATCCAAAAACCTAACCGTAGAAGGTGAAACACCAAAATTCATGTGGGCCCCTATGGGTAAGTTGGTACTTCAACTTCCCGGGGTCGTAAATTTTGCATACGACCTTCGTTTTAGGTGCGTGATAGCCTATTGGAAAGGTCTTTCAAAGAACTACACATTTCACGTCAAACTCTGAATCCGTCTACAGTTTGACTGTGGCAAGCCAAAAAAAAATATTTAGGGCCGCAAAACGGCCCTGGAAGTACAACAAGATGTGTTGACATGAAAACAAACAAAATAAGCAAGTTGGATTAGGTGAGAGGCCACCAGTATTCACCTGGAGGATGTGTAGGGCTTCAGACATCCCCAGAAGTGTAGAACCCACAGTTACAAAGAAGTAAGGAAGAACGTGCTGAACAAAAAATGGACAAGAGGATCCAATTGGAATAGGTGGGTGGCCACCAATATCCACTTGGATCACACACTTAAGAGAAACAAGATCGATACCCAACTCTCTATACCCTGACCGTGTTGGGGACATACATTAAAAAAATGACAAGGAGCATACTGCTCTGATACCACTGATCTGGATTTTTGAGCAAAACGAAATGAAACCACGTATTTATAATATTAACATAGATACACAATGAACAATAATAGAGATACAATAAAACTTGATTTCTATTAAATAATAAATATGATGAAAACTGTAAAATGTAGACTGGAAATAAGCTTGCTAGAATGGTGGCAACATATCTCTGAGAAGAGATGTGACGGCTACACTCATTCATAAGAAGATGAGTACAATAAGGCCTTGAAGGATTTTTTACAATAAACATGAATTCTAAAACCCTAGACATCCAAAAACATAACCCTAGGAGATGGAGCGCCAAAAGTCATGTGGGCCCCGTTGGGGTAAGTTAGTACATCAACTTCCCAGGGTTGTAACTTTTGCATACGATCTCTGTTTAGGGCGCACAATAGATTGTTGGAAAGGTATCGTCGAGGCGATTTATTTTGGGGGCTCAATAAAATCCTTTAAAAATGATTGAGGTACCTGATCGTGAAAAAATGATGTTTAGGCCCTCAAAATGGCCTCGAAAGTTTAGGACCTGAAAAACTGTTAAAAATAGTAAATTGCCAAAAGAATGTTTTGATCCAGTTGGAATAGCTGGGTGGCCATCGAGATCCTCCTGGATCCATAAATTCTCCCCAGAACACTAGAAGGGAGCGTTGATAAGGGTTTTCAACGCTCTGTTGGCCACTGTGGGGGAGCGTTGATGCCTGGTGTTAGAAAAATAGGATTGCGGAGCAATAAAATAAAACAAATGCGGAAATAAAACATAGAAGATACAAAATACAATAGAGACACAGATATACGTGGTTCATCCAGTGTGGGCTATGTCCACTAGAGAAATTTCTAGGTCTTTCCTTTATTATTATCCAACACATGATGGGATACAACCTACAACAGAACTGTTGTAACTTCCTCTTCTTTCTCTCACATTATCCTCACTCAGAATACAATATTCATAATGATACATAGCCGAAATACATTTCCCTCATAAAAGAGGGTTTCCTTCTAGGAAAAAAAACCCTAACATAACTTCTACTGTCAGATCTACGACCTTATAATGAATGGTCCATATTTACAAGGCAATTTTTCCTTCGGGGGCTTTGCCCCCAACCCCCCATCAGGGAACGTTGTCCCTTGAACCCCCCCGAGGGCTCGCCTTCCCTCGGACCCCGAAAAGGGGGTAACCCCCATATGAACTCCCCCAGGTGGAGGAGTGTACATTCTTCCGGGGTGTAAAGTCTTCATGTGGTATAAACACAGTTGAAAACAAAGACCTCTAAATCATGAAGATAATCAAACTCCACCAAATTTTGGAAAATAACCAAAATTTTCCCAGAAAGATGTAAAAGTGCAGTGCTTGACTATCTAAGATTCCTAAATATTGCTAAAGAGAGTGAGATATCCAGAGAAACAAATAAAATAAAGAGTAAATAAAAATCAAAGACTATAAATTGAGAAGAACATGGTGTTCTCCCGAGTGGAGTCGCCAATTTTCTATTACAAAATATTTCCCCTGTGGACAGGTGAAATCTCCCTTGGATATCTAGACCCCTATTGACCAAGAAAAAAAAACAAATAAATGGACACTAGCATTCCGTTGAATCTATTCTTAATGTCTATGGATATATAAGATAGAAGAAATAAGTGTGACTTACTCCTTTTCCGACAACTGTCCTCGTTATTCTCCAGTCTTTGTTCTTGTTATCCAAGTTGCAATCAAGATGAAGAGAGTCTGGAAGGAACAAAACAATACCTTATTCTTCTGCAATATATCATTAGACAAGAATAAATCTATCTATATAGACATGCATGCGCAAACAACAATATGAAGGAAATAGGCCAAGTTATATTATTGAAAACATGGGAACTTACAACCTTGTTGTGCTAGCGTTCCTCCAAGCTTCCAATCCAGTCCTTGAATGCACTCTAAAGTTGTTTCTCTTAATATCATAAGTATCATATACACACTTTATCCTCTCCCCCTTTCACCTTGTAATGCCCTCATTATATAGGATTTAGAGGCTTAACCACCATGGAGAAGATCACTCACTAGATCCACAAAATTTGGATCTCCAATATTTTCGGGTAGAAAATATCTCTCAAGGATTTTAGGGAGAAAATATCTCTCAAGGATTTTAAGGAGGACATATCTCTCAAGATCCATCAAATTAGGATTTTGGTTTGAGAAAATCTCTCAACCATCCATGATATTCTCTACTTCTCCTTGAGAATAGGAAACTAAATGTGAAGTTGATTCTCACACTAAATTAATTTCCCTTTTTCAATAAAAATGAATAATATATGTGCACATAGTATTTTGACCTTAATATGATTAACTTCTCCTCTACACTGACTATGGATTGTGACAAATGTTCTTTGATGGTGTCAAGGTTGTGACACTCAATAAAGTGCATGTGACACTTAGTAAGGTGCATATGACACTTGATAAAGTGCATGCGACACTTAGTAAGGTGCATATGACACTTTTGACACTTACGACACTTAGTAAGGTGCATACAACACTTTCGACACTTGTGACACTTAAGGTGTGCAATAGATGCGACACCTTAGTGTGAAATTTTGGTGTGTAACACTAGTCCCATAAAGGATCTCACTTCTATAATACTTCTTGGTGTTGGCCATTCCTCAATGGATTTTATCTTCACTGGGTCCACAACTATTCCTTCCTCTTAAATGATAGGACCCAAGTAATGAATCTGCCTCTGGTTAAATGAACACTTTCTCAACTTTGCATAAAGATTATGCTCCCTCAATACTTGCAACACCATCCTCAAGTGCCGCTCGTTCTCTTCTTTAGACTTTGAGTAAATAAGGATCTCATCCAAAAATGCAATGACAAACTTATCTAAATAACTTTTGAAAACTCCATTCATTAAACACATGAAGATAGTTGGTGCATTTGACAATCCAAATGGCACCACTGTGAACTCGTAATGGCCATACCTTGTTCCGAAGGTAGTCTTGTTGATGTATTCCTCTATTATTCTCACTGGTGATATCCAAATCTGAGATCAATCTTGGAAAATATCCTTGCGTCTCTTAGATGATCAAACCAATCATCTATCCTTGGCAAAGGATACTTGTTCTTTACTATTACCTTATTCAACTACCCGAAGTCAATGCAAAGTCTCAACTTACCATCCTTATTTTTCACAAATAAAACTGGCACACCCCAAGGTGACACACTTGGGCGTATATAATTCTTCTTTAGAAGCTCTTCAAGTTGCATATGAAACTCCTTCAATTCTGGCGTACTCATCCTATAAGGAGTCTTGGATACATGAGTTGGTCTCGACATTAGATTTATAGAGAAGTCGATATCTCTTTTTGGTGGAAACCTTGGTATTTCTTTAAATACATTTCAAATTCTTTTAGTACTGCACAATCTTCAACACTTGGCACTTTATCCATGGGTGTCTTCTCCATGTGCGCTGCAAATATTTCACATCCTTTCTTGTAGCTTTTCTTCAACTGCAAGGCTAGAATTTCTGTTCTCAAATTTCCTTGCTCATCCAGGCAAGTAAATTCCTTATTATAACAGTCTAGAACATCATGATGTTAGTCCAACCAATCCATGCAAATGAGGAAATCATACGAGCCCAAAGGTATGATATTCAAATCCACTTTTGTGCACATTCCATTCATTTCCATTGGACATGCCTTGACCATCTTATTAATTTTCCTTTTTTCTCCTGTAGCTAATTGCACCAACCAAGGTTTTCCAAGTTTACTTCTAGAAAATTGGAATCTTTCCATCATTTTAGGATCTAGATAAATATGACTATCTCCCGAGTCAATTAAAATAGCAATGGGTTGATAATTAATCTTACCTTCCACCTCGATCATGTGCTACTGAAACTCAACCTTGTTATCCAAGGCTGTGTAAATTCTAGGTACACTTCTACCCATGTCTTCAACTATCACAACTTGTCGTACAGTGTGTGCAGTGCTCACTTTTTCACCTCTTTGAGGGCAATCTCTAAACATATGGTTTCTGTTTCAACCCTAACACTTTATTGGCTGCTACCTGGGCTTGGTTTCCATCGCCTTAGTCATTCTGGGCTCCTTGGAAATTGGCTGTCGTTGTGCAATATTTTTGAAAAATGGTGGCTTAGTCCCCTTCTTTCTCTGTTCCACCTTGATTTTCATCTTTTCCTCTGAAGCCTTTTGGAAAGTCATTCTTCCCCTTTGCTAATAATAGATACATTTAACTCTCCTTTTAGTTTCTTCCAATGTCTTGGGATCATCATATTGTATCTTATCGCTAATAAATGATGGAAACCCACTCAAGTACCTTTGATTCTTCACTTTTTCATCCTTGATAAAAGGCACATATTACAACAATTCTAAAAATCTCCTTTCATACTCGTCTATGGTCATGCTCCCAAGTTTGAGTTCAAAGAACTCCTTCATTTTCCTATCACAATAGCGCTTGGTTAAATATTTCTTTTCAAAACATCGCTTGAATT